>JAAGNO010026625.1:0-20410 GCA_033439905.1 Ceryle rudis | reverse complement strand
CAGGGGGGTAATGTTGCCCCTCTTCCCCCAGGGAGCGGGCTCTAAGGGCCCGTCGCTCCCCGCCCTTTTCTGTGCTTGTGGCCCGGTGTCGCCGGCTCCGCGTGGGACCGGGCAGCGCGGAGGATGAGCTGGTTCAACGCCTCGCAGCTGTCCAGCTTCGCCAAGCAGGCGCTGTCCCAGGCCCAGAAGTCCATCGATCGGGTGCTGGACATCCAGGCCGAGGAGAGCCCCTGGCCCAACGCCGTCATCCCCGACTATGGCGATGGTAAGTGCGGGTGGCCCATGCCGTGCCCCTGGCCCCGTGTGGGTGGGGCGGACAGAGCCGCCTTGCCTCCCGGCCTCCCGCCCGGCCCGCACCTTCCCCTCCTCCTCCTCCGCCCTCTTTCTCTGTCTCTTCCCCTTAACCCGGGGCGGGGGGTTACACTTGCGGGGGTTTAACCGGCCCTCCCTGTCCTAAGCCTGTTCTGCAGCCCCTGCGGTACTTCCGTTGTCTCCTTCCAGCCGAGGAGGGATAACTGACAGAAAGCTGAGGAAGCCTCAGCAGCACACCCGGTACTCGGTGGTTGTCACCAGTGCCAAGTTTTGCTGCATGGGCAGCGCCGTGCTTTATGCCTCTGCTTCCTAAGGCATTATTTTCTATTTTTTTTTTTATTTGCTGAGGTGATAAAACTGCTTAGTTAATAAAACCAAGGGAAACAGTGCTCTTTCTGAGGCATGCATGATTTGCTTTTCATGACAGGAAGAGCAGAGTAGAAGTGGAAAGTCTGGTCTGTGTAAACCAAGTGAAGTTTCTGCTTCTGTGGCGTTAAGTTTGTGATCCTCCAGCATCTGTTGAAAGGAATGTGTTTGTGGAAGAATTGTCACGGCTTGATTATGAGGAAGTGTCTGTATTGTACGTGTGCTAATGTAGAACCTGAAAGAAGCATCAGTCCTAGGTTGCTGTTTGGAATTGAAAGAGAAAAAAGGAGCGCTCTCCTCAGAAATATTTTGGTTTTTTTTTTTTTCTTCTCCTTAAATAACACCCTAAAATTAAGAATGAATAAAGAAAAGCATGGAAAACTTAAGTCATCTGGAATCTGTGTCCTTATTGCAACTATATCTAGAAGAACTTATGTATTGCACGGGGAGGTTATTTCCTGGTGTACCCACAGCAGAGTTAGATTTCTGAAAATTGAAAGCTGTAACAATCAAAAGTGTTTTGTAGCCTGGTTACTCATCAAAGTGTAGGGTCAGTTTTCTGTATCTTCATCCCTTTATGGGAACAAGGGCTTGGCACAGGCACTTATATAGTCCAGTGTCATCTTAAATTACAGGAATTGTTTATTTAAGACCGTGTCATGCTTAGTTTTTAAAACTATAGTCTTCTCCAAACAGGTTTTTTTTAATTTAATTTATAACTTACTATTTACAGTAGTTCTGTAATTCATCTGGAAAGCAGCAATGATCATCCTGTATCTGTTTTTTCAGGTAAAAAGGTGTTTGTTTTTAAAAGAAGTCAGAATATTTCCTGAATGTTACAGTTCATTCACAGGTCTTTTTCTGAAGCTGTCGGATCACAAGGTAGTAATAAATCAGATGTTTGTAGTATTTTTGGCAAGGAGAGTAGTAATTATCTGTTGGAGATCTTGAAGCCAGTAGCTGTCAACAGTTTCTGAAAGTGATAGTCTGCTTTCAGTATTGTAACTCACCACTTTTGAATTGGTCTTTCTCTACAAAGTGAGCTTGGTTTTAAGTAGCCTAAAATAGATATATTATCCACACTACGTTTGTAGGTACAAAATCAAATGATTATTTTTTGATTTATCTTACTTGGGATGCTACTGAAATTTGATGCTGAAATTCTTACTGTCCTTGCTGTTGATGACAAGTCCTGGAAAAACTACAAGAAGTACAATAATAGGATCTGTTGATATTTTAGGACAGCATCAGAACTAATCCATTCAGTGTTTCTCCACAGAAGAAGAAAACTTATCTTAGCTGGGCTGTCGTCAGCTTGATGCTGTTGCTGGGTGCGTGAGGAAAAATACGAAGCCTGTCACAAACTGAAAGGGCAAGAACCCTTTTTATAGTGTAAATTCTACAAATATGTAAAGCTTTTCCCCTCTGTTTTCTGTAGTGGTGTGAGAAGTGGTTGTCTGTGTATTACTGACGTAACTTTTAAGACCTAGTAGTTGTTCCCTCCCTTTGTGAACTGTATAATACTCTACTTCTAAAGGACACTTTTTCAGGTTGTTCTGCCTGGTCTGCTCTCACTATAGGAAGCAAACATTTTAAGTGTTCTTAGCTTATCTCTTTTTTTTCTTTTTCTTACTGTTTTAGGAACAAATTCTCTCGTAAGTGGAGGATGGGATACATCTTCTTGGGGCTTAAGTTCTAATGCAGAACCACAGAATCAGCCAATATCACCGACAGCAATCACTAAGCCAGTGAGGAGGACAGTAGTAGATGAATCTGAAAACTTCTTCAGTGCCTTTCTCTCTCCGACAGACGTTCAGAGTATACAGAAAAATCCAGTGGTGTCCAAACCTCCAGCCAAATCACAGCGACCCAAAGAGGAGGTGAAAAGCACTTTAAAGGAGTCTCAACACCCCAGTCAGCTGGAAGTATCAGTGACAACAGAGGCAGAAGCGAAGGATTCTCCTGTAGCTGGCCTTGTGGACTTGAAAAACCTCGATATTCCCAAGGAGAAATTAGAAGAGAATTCTGTGCTTAAATCTAATGCTAAGCATGAAGAAAGCGCAAATGAAGTTACCGACAAAAAAGTGTCTACTCTAAACTTGGAAGTACCTAAAGATGCTCTTAATGAAAAACCCAGTGTAGGAGGGGATGGCATGGGAGGTGCATCGGACAGCGCTTCTCAGCCTCTTAATGCAAGTACGAAAGACATGGGTTTGGAAAGTAAGGAGCGGAAGACTGAGGACAGGCAGAGCAATACACCCTCACCTCCAGTTAGCACTTTCTCCTCGGGGACATCCACAACTAGTGATATTGAAGTTCTGGACCATGAAAGTGTAATAAGTGAGAGCTCAGTAAGTTCGAGACAAGAAGCTGCAGATTCAAAATCCAGCCTTCATCTAATGCAGACATCATTTCAGCTTTTATCTACGTCTGCGTGTGCAGATTATAACCGTTTAGATGACTTCCAGAAAATGACTGAGAGCTGCTGCTCCTCTGATGCTTTTGAAAGAATTGATTCTTTTAGTGTACAGTCTTTAGATAGTAGAAGTGTAAGTGAAATAAATTCAGATGATGAGTTATCAGGCAAGGCTTCTGCTTCAGCATCTGTTGCTGTCAGTCCTACTGTGCCAAAGGCAGACACGGTTGATGCTCTGAAAAAGAAATCTGAAAACTTGAATGACACTCCTGTTTTACACACTGAGGAGGCTGAGATGGAAGAGAGTGGGAGAAGCGCGACCCCTGTTAATTCTGAGCAGCCAGATGTTTTGGTTGCTACTGTGCAAACCGTTGAAGAACAGATTGTTAAAGAGGAGACTGAGCCACAGCAGCAGGATGCTGGTGAAAAATTGTTAGAAAAGGACACCGAAAAGCAAGAGCTTGAAAAGGTAACTGTAAAATGTTGGGGTTTCTTTTTTACGAACACACCCTTCAAACACACCCTTCAGTTACAAATGAAACTCCTGTCATCTCCTTATATAGGTGCTAGCTTCACCTTGTTTGAAGTAATTAATTGATGCTGAACTACCTTACCTGGTAGAAAAATGTCCTTGATCTTCTGCAGTGGAAGAATACTGGTGAAGTTTCTGGTCAAATAGTTCTGAGTTTCACCTAACCCACGTAGTTATCCTTGTTCTGAACTGGAAGTAGTGCTAGCAAACAGGAAGCCTTCATAAGTCAAATGTGTTATTTTAATTCTTTGATGTAATTTTTTGAAGGGTGGAGTAGATTCCTTGAAGTATTTTGATTTGAATTATGGAACTTTGAGGCTTTAGTATTTCAGCAGTAATTGAGATACTATTTTGAAAGCATTTCTTTCCACAGACATACAAACTGTCAAAATTTGATTACATTCCAGGAGCATTATACACATCCTTTGAGGATAGCAGCAGTTAGTGTAAATAAGTCCTTTTTACTAGATAAATGAATGTTTTTAGCAGAAATAATATTTACTTTTTAAAAGAAGGTACACTAGGCTTTTTTTTTAGTGAGGAAGATAAGGATAGTTACGGATAGTGAATCGATTAAAAGGAGCTTGTGTGGCAAATTTAGACAGACGGAATAAGTAGAATTGTGATGAAGTAGGATATTCGGGTGTATGGGAAGCTAAACTGGAGCTCTGAAGCAGTGTGTTTTGTCCAGTTCTGCCAGTCTGTTGTGTGCACCGTCTTTTTCCATTTCCTTTCTCGCCTTCCTATCCCTCTATTCTTTTTTTAATCTGTGAGCTTCTTTGACACGTGTTTTGCTCTATTTCTTTGCATTTTGCTTTGCTCATAGTCTGTGTGTCTAATATGTGACATAAATTTCCCCTACTCGTGGCCTTACCTGAGGCATGTTTGCAATACTGATGCTGTGTCTGATAGAAAGAAGGGAAAAACCAGTTGCTTATGGGAGTTCATAAAACCCCAATGTAAATTTTTTTTTTTTAATGTAAACTGTGCAGAATGTCAGTGCAGATTCCTTAGGGAACTCCAGAGCCATGGACTATTAGCCATAAGTTCCTGTCTTAAATGGTTATACACTGTGGGAAAGAGTCATAGCAGAGCACAGCAAATTTTTTTTGTTGTTGGCCATACTGAGCTACACTACAGAATCTGTTTAATTAATTTGTATTTGTGTATTTCCATGTCTCATGTCTCTGTGCCAATTCTCTGTTTAGCTTTCCAAAATCTGTTATTAAGAAAGGATTTTGATGATGTAAGCTAAGAGCTCTCGACGCTGCCTGAAAGTTTTCTTCCCTCACCTGATGCTGTTTTGCTGCTTTACGCGAACGTTTCACAGAAGAGATCTTCTAATGTGAATTACTCTGTGGTTCCCTAAAGAGTGGCGTAAGGAGCACTGGGAGCCTTAATGGCTAATGTTAGCTATAGTTTCATGAGCTACCAGCTCTGCTCAAAAACTTTGCTGATGATTTGGTGAGGAACTTAGCTGAGCCACTTGTGCTTACTTAGTAGGATTTCTACACCCGTAGAAAATAGGTGTCTTGTGTTTAGCTACTGCTTGGTTCTAAATTAACTTGGCAGAAACACGGTTTAATCTTCGCTGAATTTACCTCAAATTCCTAAAAACATTGACAAGTTGAGCTTCAGTGTTGGGAGGGAATGGTGGGGGGGGGGACGGGGAAGCCTGGCCCTCTTGTGTTTTAATTGTCCCATTCATCTGATCTTTATCTGTAAAAACATTGTCCAGATGATTGATTCATTAACTGAGAAACTGGAGAAGAGGGAAATACAGTTATTAAGTACTAGTAAAGAAAAGGCGCGACTGGAAGAAGCTTATGATAACCTGAAAGAGTAAGTATGAAAATATACACAGTAGTGGGTCTGACTGTAACTTTACTGTAACACAATTGGTAGACAAAAATTGTAAACTAAGTAGCTTTATGAGTAGAACAAAGGTTGCAAGGGAAGTGCACTGTTTGGGAAAGGTGGAAGTGATGACTGCATGTGCTGTGATGGTGGTTTTTTGAAGACACATTCTTGGGGCAAAAATCTCTTTGGGGAAGAGGCTAGTGAAAGATTCTTTTTTAGTTAGCAGGCAGTAGGAATGACAAACAGTGATGTAGGGTCAGACTTGGTTATTAATAAAGATCTTTGTTGTAAGTCTGGATTCAGCTCTTAAGGGAGGCTGACTTTTCTGATACAGGTGAATGAACCTGATAGTATTGCTAAGTAATTTACTGACTAAACTGTGGGCAGTCAAAGTGTGGTAGAAGGGTTAGTAGTAGGAAAGAACCTGAACTGATGATTCAGTTAAAAGGAAAAAGAATGAAAAGTTGGATTTGCACATTTACTGATCAAATACTGTTTAAAAATTAACAGATAATACAAGAAGGTATTATTTAATGACTAAACTGATCTTAACTTAAAAATGCATTTAATCATTTGCTCTGTCTATGGTACAGACAATGGTTAATCAGAAATAACTTCATTAAGGGGCAAAACATTTAAGGTAAATCAAGCATTTAATTGTTTTAATGGGTAAAGTACTGAATAAGAATTTTTCATTAGTACTTTTAAAATGGATGTGCTTTTTTGACTTCTGATTAATATGCGTACAGTAAAAAACTAAAAAAAAAAATCCCAAAACATTTTAAAAAGCATTTAGGGCAACCTGTTGCAAACTGCTTGGAATGTCACATAACCGTGCAACTGTTCTGAAATTAATTTGAAATGTAGTGAACTATTTCGAATGAGGGAAGAGAGCAGTAGCCTTTCATCTCTTAAAGAGGAGTTTGCTCAGCGAATTGCGGATGCTGAAAAGAAGCTCCAGCTGGCCTGCAAAGAAAGAGATGCAGCTAAAAAGGTAACTTGGCTTTTTAGTGTAATTAATGTTTATTAATTTAGAACACAATTTAATTTCTTGAGGTAAATTCATAAAAACTAAGCTAGGGAAAAGCATGAGACCAATGGGTGCTATCTCAGGATATTAGTAACTAGGATAAGCTGATTCCAGCCTCCCATGCTGCTTGTTACTTCCTTGTCTGAATACACGTGTTCTTGAAGCCCTGTTGTGAACTCACTGAAGTTAAAGTTAGTTGCAGGGGGGGAAGGTTTAACATCTTCTCTCGTTTACCATGCACCCATATATGCGTTTGTGTTGGTGGGAGAGAGAAGAATGGTCTGAGGATGTGGGAAGTGATGAAGAACGACCATGTCCTCTTTAGGGGGTTAACTGGTAGCAAAATTAAGGCCTGATGATGGATTGGTTTGGAATGAGCAAAGTCTGGAGGAATGAAGCTTATGGAGTTTAAATGTTCTTGAGCTGGTATCACAGCATTACATTTATCCAGCATGTTGCTAGTCTGCAAAAAGTGAGCTCAAATCTGTAACTAGAAAAAAAATATTTTTTTCACAGTTGTTTCGTCACTGTGTTGGTGCAGTAGTAAGTTGAAATAGAAAAATCATCTGATACCTATATTGCAAAAAGTTTACAGTATAGAAAGTGAAATGGGAGAAGGAGTTGGAATAAATTGTACAGAGATTTTATGGAGTCTCAATCCTTGGAGGTTTTTAAAGCTCGGTGGAATAAGGCTCTGAGCTGTCTGATCTGATCAGATAATCCCCAGAGTTCCTGTCCAACCTGAACTGTTTTCAAAGAAAAGCCTTTTGAGAGGAAAGGGAAAAAGTGATCAGCTGTAACTTACTGTGATTTTTTTTCCCTAAATATATTTTAATAAACTCTCCTAAGTATTTTATCATATTACTTAGGAAGTAAAGACTGTTAAAGAAGAATTGGCTACTAGACTTAATACCAATGAAACTGCTGAATTACTGAAAGAAAAAGAAGAGCAAATCAAAGGATTAATGGAGGAAGGTGAGCATTAATTATTTTTTAGTAGTACAAATTTATAGAATAATTTGAAATGTACTGAACTTATATATGGATGTTCTTTATATTGCAGAACTACAACGGGTGAAGCATGTTAGATATTTCTGAACCCTTGAACCATTTCAGTTAATAGCAAAGAGCAACAGGAGGGATCAAATACAGATAGCTAGAGGGGCACTTTCTGCAGGATGCATTAGAAGGTGCTGTGAGCTAAAGGCAACATGCAGTATGACACTCCCTGTTCGGTTTGGCAGAAATCTCACTGGGGCATTTCTACAATGTTTCCCTTGGTAGTTTTTCATCTTTGTGGTAAAATGTAGTTGTTAAATGAACAGGCCATTTTGGATTTTTTCCTGATAGGATGAGCTCTTTCGTTTTACTTTCAAAGTCCCCCACTCCCTGTCTTATCATGTGTGCCCCAGGGATCAGTACTGGGCCCAGTTCTATTCAAGATCTTTACTGATGACCTGGATGAGGGGATCGAGTCTATCCTTCGTAAATTTGCGGATGGCACTTAAGTTGGGGGTGAGTGTTGATCTGCTGGAGGGTCGGGAGATGCTGCAGAGGGACCTGGACAGGCTGAGGCCAATAATCTGAGGTTTAACAAGACCAAGTGTAGGATCCTACACTTTGGCCACAGTAACCCCCTGCAGCACTCCAGACTGGGGGGTGAGTGGCTGGAGAGCAGCCTGGCAGAGAGGGGAGTGGGAGTGCTGGTTGATTACCGGCTGAACATGAGTCAGCAGTGTGCCCAGGGGGCACGGAAGGCCAATGGCATCTTGGCTTGTATCAGGAATAGTGTGGCCAGCGGGTCTAGGGATGTCATTTTCCCCCTGTACTCGGCACTGGTGAGGCCTCACCTCGAGTACTGGGTGCAGTTCTGGGCCCTGCACTTCCAGAAGGATCTTGAGGTGCTGGAGTGGGTCCAGAGGAGAGCGATGAGGCTGGGGAAGGGACTGGAGGGAAAGTCCTATGAGGAGAGGCTGAGGGAGCTGGGGCTGTTCAGCCTGGAGAAGAGGAGACTCAGGGGGGATCTTATCACTCTCTATAACTACCTGAAGGAAAGTTGTAGTCAGGTGGGGGTTGGGCTCTTCTCCCAGGCAGCCAGTTAGAGGGGAGGGTTAGGTTGGATCTTAGGAAGCACTTCCTCATGGAAAGGGTGATTAGACACCGGAATGCACTGCCCAGGGAGGTGGTGGAGTCGCCATCTCTGGAAGTGTTTAAGGAAAGTTTGGATGTGGCTCTTAGTGACATGGTCCAGAGAGACCTTATTGTGGCCTTTCAGTGCTTACAGGGGCCTTGCAGAAAGATGGGAGCAGACTTTTTAGCAGGGCCTGTTGTGATAAGACAAGGGGTGATGCTTTTAAACAAAAAGAGGGAGATTTAGACTAGAGAGAAGGAAGACATTTTTTACACAGAGGATTGTGAGACCCTGGCCCAGGCTGCCCAGAAAGGTGGTAGATGCCCCATCCCTGGAACTATTCCAGGTGAGGTTGGTTGGGCCTCTGAGCCACCTGCTCTGGTTGCAGATGTCCCTGCTCAGTGCAGGGAGGTTGGACTGGATGAGCTTGAAAGGTCCCTTCCAACCCAAACCAGTCTGTGATTCTGTGATATGTTAGTGTACCAAGGTTATCTAAGGATAAGATAGATTAAAAACTGAATAACTTGTGTAAAAAAATATATATATATAAAAGAGAATTTCCATACATATATGATTATTCTTATAGCACCAGGGAAGGTGTGAACAGAGAGAGTTCATAGAGTAACATCAATATGCACTAGCTTTATGGTCATTTTCTTCACAGGAGAAAAGCTTTCCAAGCAGCAGCTGCACAATTCCAACATTATTAAGAAATTAAGAGCCAAAGAGAAAGAGAGAGAAAATATTAACACAAAACAGAACAAAAAGATTAAGGAATTGGAAGAGGAGTTGCAGCATTTGAAACAGGTGAGATTTGGGATTTTAATTTTTAAAAACTTGCTATCAGTGGCAGAATAGCCTTTCGGGGAGACTCTAGATAGACTGATTTTTTTTTTTTTCCTTTTCTGGGAGACTTCTCTATTTTATATTATTGGAACAGTGAGAGGTGATTTCTGTGTGTGTGTTCTCAGAGCAGTTTAAAACTGTGGCCGGGTATCATTCCAGCTGCTTGTTTACACCTGCAGTGCTGGTTACCAGATAGGCTGGACAAATTTAATACACTAAATTTTAGTTGTAAAACCTGTACTAGCAAAACTTGTGCATTTTTTTTTTGCTCAGTTAGTGATTGAGTCATGACCTTACAAGCAGCAGATGAGGGTTGAGGAAGGATGTGAAACTGAAGAGCCCCCTGCTCTGGGGAAGATGGGGGAGCAAGCCCTTTCTCATTTGGTGAAGTGTTAGATGAGTTTAGCCGTTCTGTGTAACTTCATCCTGCAGTGGTTGCCACAGTTGTCGTCATCCTCAGATGGCATTGTCTACCCCATGTACTGGGATTAGTCTCATACTTCTTGTTTGCACTCCCCTAGGTGCTTGATGGCAAGGAAGACCTTGAGAAGCAACACCGAGACAGCATTAAACAACTGAACGGTGTTGTAGAGAGACAAGAAAAGGATCTCACTAAACTTCAGGCGGAAGTGGAAGACCTTGAGGAACGGAACAGAAGTGTCCAGGCAGCACTTGACAGTGCATACAAGTGAGCAGATGCTTGTTTGCCTCTCTTCAACCGTATGTTCAGCTTCTGTGTCCATTTCTTGTACGGTGGCTGCGAAATAATAATGTATAACAAAGTTATTCGCAAAGTCCCTGTTGGTATAAACTCTAAACGCATTGCTTAATATTTTAACTCCCCAGGGAACTTGCAGATCTTCATAAAGCTAATGCAACAAAGGACAGTGAGGCACAAGAAGCAGCCCTAAGTCGGGAAATGAAGGCAAAGGAAGAGCTTGGGTTAGTTCTGGAGAAGGCCCAGGATGAGGCGCGGCAGCAGCAAGAAGCTTTGGCAATTCAGGTGGGTGTTAACTGCAGCGAATAAATCTTTCTAATTGAACAGACAAATGTACTTGGGTGGTGTGTACATCTGATGTAGTATGAGGTGGATCTTGGTTTTGTGTTCTTAGCAAATATCCAGTGGATTTCTTTCCTGTGAACTTACTCAAGTTCTTACTTGTTTAGTGGTAGTTGTGCTAAGTTTTAAAATACTAATCTTATTTAAAAATACTTTACATTTTGTTTGCCTACATAAGGGGACTTTAACAGACCCTGTATTAAGTTTGTAGTGCAAAACTTCAAACTACCTGTGATGCAAAGTTTGAGAAATGTCGAGTTGGACAAAATTCTTAGTGATCCTTAAACCTTTACCTCGTAAACAGATGTACCCTGCCTAACAGCGTTTAAAAATGCTATAGGACTGTAGCAACAAATAGGTGGTACTAGAACTTTTGGCAAGAGATTGGTGATGGTGTCTCGGTTGTTTAGGTGGCGGACCTGAGGCTGGCGCTGCAACGTGCAGAACAGCAGGCAGCAAGAAAAGAAGACTATTTACGCCAGGAAATCGGTGAACTACAACAGGTGCTGTACCAAATGGGTGATGCCAACTTGTATCTGCAAGGAGGGCTTCTAAAAACAGAAAATGAAAGGCTAGCAGGACACTAATACCCTGAAAAAAAGGCTTTTTTTTTTCCTGATTACCTGTGGTATTTTTCCTGTGTAGAACAACAGTAAAAATATTATAGAAAATGTTTTTTTATATCACATATTGAAAACAAAATAATTTTTTATGGTGCCTTGTAAATGGAGTGCTATCCTTTTTGTGTAAGACAAGTACAGCCACCATTTGTGGTAGTCCTCTAAAGCTGCTAACAGGCATGTTGTGAGTGACTCTTTAGCCACTTCTGGGGAGTATTTTTATTGTTCTTAAGGTTCAGAAGATAGACTGCTGCCTAAATGTTTCAAGTGATGTCCAGAGGGCTGGACATTTCTGGGCAGTTGTTCTATCATGTATCTAAAAATGTTAACCTTCTGTCTTGGCACCTCGTGCTTTACTGTGAGATAGACCACACAGATTTTAGAATGTAAAGCAGCTGTAAAGCAATATTTTTTGAAAGTAAAGCAATTTCTGTGTGTTTAGCTGAATTCTGTATTAATCTTTTAATTCATCATATGATTTTAAAGCTTAATTATATTTTGTTATTTCAGAGACTCCAAGAAGCAGAGAGCCGGAACCAGGAACTAAGTCAAAGCGTTACCTCTGCTACACGGCCGCTTCTCAGGCAGATAGAAAATCTGCAAGCCACACTGGGAGCACAAACCTCTGCCTGGGAAAAATTGGAAAAGAACCTTTCTGACAGACTTGGTAAGATGTTTTCAGCTTTTACTGAAGAGTGAGGCTCTTGATGAAGGTGCGAGATGGCTGAGGGTAAATGAAAAGGGCTTGACATTTGCCTAAAGTAAACGTGGTGGGTCAGGAGAGGTGAGCACAAAATGTTTTCCTGTAAGAAAATGGTATGTGGGATGTTCTGCTGAGGTGCTTGGATAGGTAATTCATCTATTCTCTTTAACCAGAGTGTAACATAAGACTGTAAGATTGAGATGTTAAGGTGTACATGTCCTTACCAACATCTAAAGGAAGGATGGACATTGAGACACTGAAAGTACACCAGCATTTTCAGTTGTCAAGCCTGGTGCTTAGATTCTGTTGTAAAGATCCGAATCATTTACTTACCTAACTGTGTAGGTAATGAGACTTCTGTTCCTTTTTTTTTTTTTTTTTTACAGCAATTATTATTTTAAATGAATAATGCCCAAAGGGAATGAGGGTAATTATTATTTTATGGAGGCAATCTGTAGCTGTATATTGCATTCTGAAAGAGTATGAGGAAGTCTCCTTGCATTCTGAAGTGTCCTTATTCTGCATTGCTTTGATCCTCTAACTGTAGTGGGGAAAAGACTTAATTTGATTTACAACAGAAAACAGATTATTTTTTTAAAGAAAAGTTATTTGCATATAAAAAAAATTCTCAAATTTAATTTTAATGCCTAAATAAATGGCCCATATTACAGATGTTTGATTAAAAAAAATATTTTTTTCCTTATTTAATACTAGGTGAGTCTCAAACCCTTCTAGCAGCAGCTGCTGAGAGAGAACGGGCTGCTACAGAAGAACTTCTTTCTAATAAAATTCAGATGTCTTCCACTGAATCTCAGAATAGCCTTCTAAGGCAAGAAAATACACGTCTTCAGGCTCAGCTAGAAGTGGAGAGAAATAGATTGAAGAAGATTGAAAATGAAAACAGTAGGTGAGTTGGATTTTTGGTTACCAGAGTCTCAAATTGTAGTGAAATGGAGTAAACGATCTCTTGCAAAGAGATCTGCGAATAACTTGGAAGACTTGATTCTTTCTGAGTGTTGTTATGACCAGTTGTTGAAGACAGCTATTGATAAAGTTGCTCAGCTTAAGCATATTTTATTTCATGCTAAAGATTGGCTGAAGTATGTTACTTTCATAATGTTTTAAAGCCCTGAAGCTGTGTTTGTTTTAAATGTGAATCTAAAGTAAACCCGGAATGCTTATTTACTGGCTTTCTCTACCTCTTTGTTTCCTCAATGTAGGTATGAGGTAGAACTAGAAGGACTCAAAGATGAATATGCAAAGACCTTGGAAGATGCAAAGAAAGAGAAGGTATCATCTACTTCAGCTTTAAGCTATGCTTTAGTTAATATGCTCTATCTGAGATAGCAAGAGTTTAACAATCTGTATTTATTTTTGTAGATGCTGCTAGCTACTCAGTTAGAAATGGAGAAGATGAAAGTTGAACAGGAAAGAAAGAAGGCAGTTTTTGTGCAAGAAGCAGCAAAGGAGAAGGTACCAAAATGTAACATTTTTATTCAGTCTTCCCAATGTTATCATTATTTCAGTAGCTGTGTAGAACCTGAAGCTGTCACAAGCGACAAAGTGCACTTGGAGCAGTACAGCACATACTGTCAGGCTAGGCACTGGGGACTTGCCTTTTTCTTTTCTGTGACTGCCTTTTATTTCCAGTGAAATAAGTCCTTGTACGCTACAGAAATGAGTCCTGAGTAATAGTCTAACCCGAGAGGAGATAAAATATGGATAATTATTTGTTTAATCTGATTTTTTTTGAATGCTTTTGGATTCTTTTTGTTCTGAAGCTACTTGTTTTCTTCACTTAGATTACTGGCATTGCTTCCACTGAATTCCTGTTTTCTATTTGTCGTGACTGTGTGTAATGTGACTTAAACTGGAAAGCGCGTGGTACATGTCACAGAACAGTCAGTAACTTAATTACTGCTAATTAGCAGTAGATCTTCAAGTAAACCAGTTTCTATTCCTGGCTTCTTAACCATCTCCAGTTCTAAAATCTAACTGCTTTGTCCTTCAGAGGCTAGCATCCTTTCAGATGCTACCTGTAAAAAGACATTAGTCTGTTTGGAAGGTACATCAGTAAGGTATCAGCAGGTGAGAAATCTTAGAATTGAATTCACAATATTATTATTTTTTTTTTAGTAAGTGTAACATGCATTATACTGATGGCTTTAGGATATTCTTCCTGTGATACATTTGGGCCTACAAAACTGCTTCTGAATCTCCCTCGGCTGCTTGAAAGAGAAATGCTTTTAGTGTAATTTGCCTCTCCTGTCTCTGTTTTCTGAAAAGTCTGAGAACTTGAACATGAGCTCTAAGCATTAGTAGCACAGAATTTCTTCACTGGTGAACTTTCACATGTTTTAGGGCTGGGGGAAGGGGAGAGGTTATCTGTCCCATTGTGTTCTATAGTGGGTGCTGGAAAAGGCAGACTGTTCTTTACAGAACCTGTCTCTCACCATTTTGTAACCTTGATCTAAGTGGTGCTGTGTGGGTGTTTTTATGTTTTTAAGGATCGGAAGTCATTTACAGTTGAAACTGTTTCAAGTACTCCAACGATGTCACGCTCTAGTTCCATAAGTGGAGTTGACATGGCAGGTCTTCAGACATCTTTCCTCTCACAGGTATCGTGTATCAGTTACATCGGCTTTTTTTAACAGACTGCTTTTTTCCTCTTCAAGAAATTCTATTAATGTAGAAACCAGCTCTTCAAGAGTATGTTGGCCTTAAACGAGGTAATTGCTATGCAGAAGCTCCTAAAAGCTCTGCCTACAAGATCTCTGATTGTAAAGCATCTGTGAAGGACAGCATGAAACTAGAATTTCTGTGGCAGTGTAATATATACCTGTACTGGTGCTGGGTTCACATGAACGTTTTGGACTAAAGTCTTAAAGAACTGAATAACACTAGTAGGAGTCAAATAAATTATTTATTTTTGTTAGCAGTCCTGGTTTAGGGCACAACTCTTCTCCCTGGGCAGTATCATTGACTGCTGTGGTCCGTGTGGTCTCCTGCTTCTGCTTTCCTCTAGATACGGTTATTGATGTCCAAGTTCAGTGTCAGTTGTATAGGTGACATGAGAACTTGCCAGGAAGGAGCTATCTCAAATTGTACCTCTTCACCTTAAGCTTTTGTTTAGAAAAAAACCCAATTTTAAGCATTAAAATGCTTACCTAGTAGCAGTGTAATTTTAAATCTTAAGTAATACTTTGGGAGAGGGAAGATTCCAAAAGGGGCACATTTTTGTCTGATCTTATGCTTCCTAACCTTTTGTTTATAGGATGATCCTCATGATCACTCATTTGGGCCAATAGCTACCAGTGGGAGCAATCTTTATGATGCTATAAGGATGGGAGCAGGTTCAAGTATAATTGAAAACCTTCAATCACAGCTCAAACTAAGAGAAGGAGAGATTTCACATCTACAGGTACTGTAGCTAATCTTATATAACCAAGTGCAGCATTTAGAAGTGTAAATACTAATGCAGTCAATATTATATTCAGATTTGATATTCAATATAAAATACATACAATCATTTCTATTTGGAAACCTCGCTTTCTCTCAGTGGAGTGCATTCACTCTTCCCCTGTCAGGAAAACTTTGTTAACCAGGATAGCCACTGGAGGCTTGTGTAGCGAACAGCAAGAGAAGGATTTGTTGCTTCCTGGCTTTGTTTTGACAAGAACATACCCAGAAAACTGAACTTGTCTATTTGAAAAATCAAAAAAACCACCAACCAAAAGCCAACAAACCCCTGCCCAGATTTAAGAAGAAATTGACAGTGCTTCCAGGGTGTGCTGTTTCATAGTCTAGCTTAAGAAAAGTCTTAATTACTTTATCGACATGTTTTGATACAGTGTTTTATAAATAGAGTAAATTCTTTCCTCCTCCTAATTGTTGAAAGTGTTTACTTTAGCTGGAAATTGGAAACCTTGAGAAAACTCGATCAATAATGGCAGAAGAACTGGTTAAATTAACAAATCAAAATGATGACCTTGAAGAAAAAGTGAAGGAAATACCAAAGTTACGTGCACAATTAAAGGTAAGTGTATTTCTGTTGTAAATCTGTTGTAAAATTGACATATCTGTGTTTTTTAGGAATATCTGTATCGGTTTAGGATAAGGTGCTTCAGTGCATCCTCTGAAGCCAGCACTAATTCTTTGTAGTCCAGGGTATTTGTCTTTGGAGTATCTTCCTTTTATAGCTAGAGTACTCACTGTATTCAGAGGGCCGAAGCATAAAGTATTTTTGAGTTGACTATGTGCTTCATTGTAGTTATACTTTGATAAATTAATGCTACGCTTATTTTCTCTAGTAGTGTAAAACACTGTCCTAGCAGTGACCTTTTTTTTAAGTCAAAAACCAATCAGATAACAAACTATTAACAAACTCTAAACCTTGCAGGATTTGGATCAAAGATACAATACAATTCTCCAGATGTATGGAGAGAAAGCGGAGGAAGCTGAAGAACTCCGACTCGATCTCGAAGATGTGAAAAGCATGTACAAGACTCAGATAGATGAACTTTTAAAACAAAGACAAAACTAATTCCTGCTGGAACTCTTACCATTATATGATAACAGATTGTAAAGATAATTGGTTATGTAAATGCTGAATTTAAATGTCTTGTAAAAAAAAAAATAACTGTATTATAGAAGATGTGTCTATATAATAGAGCTCATATGCTGACAAAAAAATCAATGCTTTAAGTGTCTTGTACTGTCTGCAGTTAAATTATTTGTATTTAAGGATTTTTCGGTCATCCCTTTATTTAAGTTTTTGCTGAACAGTGGACCATTGTACTTGTAAACAGTAGAAATGAAGCGGAACAGGAGCAGCACTGGAAGGTGTGAATTTTACTAAAGCAGCCATGGATTTCTAAACTCTTTACCTACAAAACTATATTAGAAGCCTTTTTTTAAGTGTTCTTAAGAAGAGTTTTTTTTCTAAAATCTCATCAGCAACTTTTTAATAACAAAATAGCAGTGGCTTGCTGTCTGAAGCATAATTGGTGGATGTTTTTGATAGGGGAATCTCATATTTGTACTTGCAACATCTGAATGTGTTAGGATGCTAATTCTCCTTATATCAATTAGTCTATTTTACATTAAGTCCTCTAATGTGAGGCTAGGATAAGACTTTAAATGAGAGCATCAGCTTGTACATTGCTTGTGTTGTCTCATGAGTTGCGTAGAGACAGTGGCTCTGCTTTTAATTCTACATGTGTTTAACTTTTAACACGAGAAATCTCAACTACTGAATACTTGATCTAGATTTGGATGCTTATTTTTAACAGTAGCTAAAAGAGTTCAGAAGAATGCAGAGAATTTGGGTTTGCATTAATTGCTGCTCTTCTCATGGTTCCTGTATGTATGTAGCAAGAGTTAGAATTTTTGCAAAATTATACTGTGACTTAATATAGTTTTCCAGCAAGTCTCCAGTGGCTGCAAAGTATTTCCCATGCCATTCCTTAAGCAAGGTATTGGTCAAATAGCATCCACATGGCTTGAACTAGCTGCATTTTTGGTAATGTCAGAGGAAATGTTTGAGTTGGACCCTTGGGAATGCTGAGAACCGGGGGGAAGAAGCGTCTTCCTCTCTGCATTCCAGACAGCAGCTCTTTTGCTACATCTCAGAACTGTAGCTGTGATAGGTACTCGTGTGAAACACTCAGCAGTTGAAATTCTTTGCTTGTCCTACCCTTGCCTCTGATGTGAGAGGGGTTTTCCACATCTTTCTGCGTTCTAATTTGTTTTAGAGAACTTTGTTCCCACTTGTGTATTCAGTGGCCTGAGGGGGACAGAGGATGTGAATGAGGAGCAGTTGCTTTGGAGAAAAGCCTCTCAGTAATATGGCTTTTCTGTGCCTGTTAGGGATTTATCCCTCACAGGGAGAACAATTACTCACTGAAGTTACACAGGCAAGGTTAAGTTCATGGCAAATCCTAGTTCAGGTTGAGATTCAGGTGGTTATTCTGAGGATTTCAATAAAGCCATAGAGCAAGAACACTAAAGTTTGTCTTAACTACCCCTCCATCATAGGAGCTTTAACAAAATAAAAGTTGTGGGGGGGGTTTTGTCGTTACCCCCCCCCCCCCCCCCCGGGGGAGGTGGGAAGGAATTTACCCTCTTAATATCTTCGTTGTGGTTTTGGAAAGCCAGGTGAAACCATTTTTCTTCTGAGCTCAGACTGTAACATTCTGCCCTCCTGTTGAAGGATGGTTGGTTGCTCTAGGTTTCATTAAAAAAGCAAACACCAAAACAACCTCCAAAACCTCCACACACCAAAAAAAAACCCCAAACCAAAAGCCATACTTCATATAAAAAGCACTTGTTGGGACTTAATTGATTCGCTCTGTGTTAGAATTATGATGTGCAAATGTTAGAAGTTCAGCCTTTTCTTAAAAAAACCCCAACTTTTTATGGTGAACAAAGATGAGAAATTCTGTTCAGCTTTTATCTAGTGGAGCAAATCAATAAATTGCCGATTTTTCACCTTTTTTGGCAGTCAAATGCAGCACTGTTTTAAACAAACAAAAAAAATGTGAACTTTTAATTTGGACCTATTGCTGCTGGTGCTTTTGAAGGTAACATTTCATGTGTAACGTGTGAGTAAATTCTCCTGAAGGGCTGACACAGAGGTGCAGTTTTGAGTATGTCCCAGACTGTCTTGGGTTTTCAGGAAGAGCTACAATGGGAAATGTTAACTCGCAGTCAGCATTAACCCTTTTAGATATAAAAGCATTTGTCAGAGTATTAGAATTTTGAATTTTACAAAAGTAGATGTAAATATTTGTACTGACTCTTTGGATTCTTTATTCCCGTTTAGTGCAATTTCTGCTGTCACATCTGATGGCCTACTGTGTCTTAATCATCAAAGCCTTAGAAAACAAAGGGGCTGGGGGAAGGTAACACAGAATTCATAGTTGGTTTATTTTTTTGGTCATCTTTGATATAAATCTTGTACGCTCGTTTTGAAGAAACACTAATGGTAATGTCTGCTCGGGCACCTTAAGCTCATTGCTATTACTGAGATTGCCTAGAAAAGCAACATGCAAAATGAAAGGACTTGGAATACTGATGTCCACTTCTGTTTAAATTTATTATTTTTAGAATATTCTTTTGGAAAGCAACTAATTTATACCTCACTTTCACTGCAAATGTACAAGCACGTAGAAAGGATTTTTAAAGATTTGGGCGTATAGTTTTTGTTCAGAGGGAACTTTTTTTTGTAATCTGTGGAAGGCCTCTCCAGATGAGGTCCAGACTGTGCTGGTACTTGCTTCCCTGTGATCCATTCTTTGTGAACAAGGGAGGTGATGTTCAAAATCCTGGGTGTCCATACAGCAGAGGAAGGATTAGTGCTCTTGAATTGGTTGGTTTTTTTTTTTACTGCTACGTTTCTTGCAAGGTAGGTAGGTTTGTTTTACTAAGGGCTATAATGATCCCGAATACGAAAGGAAGTGAAATGGGTTATTGCATGGTGAAACTTGAACCCTTGGTTTGTAGCTGTAAAATGTGTATAAACTGTACAAAGCATGGGTCAGGGTAAAATAAAATTTTTGTCCTAAGATTCTGCTCTGGTTCTCTTTGGGGAAAAACACAAAATCAGTTTTGTGGTGGGGGGTGTGCACGAACCTGGCAGTATGAAAGGAAAATAGGGGTGAAATTGGAATATATCAAACGTAGTTTGAAAGGAGGGTTACAAACGCCAGCTTGTGTCCTAAACACAGGGGGGTAGGGGCCAAGAGGCTGGTTTAAAGGCACTGCTGCAGCAATGGGACTGAAGATGTGAAATTTAGACTTTATTCCCGTCAAACGGTTTCTCCATTCAGCCCTGTCCCTAGGGAAGGGGGCCGGTGCCTTCGGTCCCTTCTCCGGCGGGTGTCCTGTGCTAGCTGGGGTGCTGCTCCCTGCCGCTTGTACCTCGTTTCTCACCTTAAACGAGAGGAAAATGAGCCTTTCTCTTGGCGGAAGGAGTCAAAGCACTGGAGTGTTGGTGCCGGCGACCCCTACGGCGCTTGTCAAAGCGGGAATCGAGTAAACATGTGAAGGACGCTGCGGGTTGGCAATGAACGCGGCTCAGGAGCGTTTGACGGTGCCTGAAAGGCCGTTCAAGCCAAGCAGGGGATTAATTAACCCCTTCGTTTGCGAAGGGGGGCAGCGGGAGCGGTGATGCCGCTCCTCGCAGCCGGGGCTCCCGGGGAGGAGGACGCCTCAAACAATGGGGTGCCCGGAGGCTGCGTTTCCTGCTGAGCGGCGTCAGGAAAAGGCCTTTTTCCTCCGCATCCTGAAAACGCCGTTCCCGGTGCAATGCAGCGGCAGCGCTTTATTTCCGGCAGCAGAAGGAAAGCGGGCAGCCTGCCCCCGACACCGCGCCGCTTTCCCTTCACGGAGCTGCCGCTCCCGGGCAGGTGCTACCGGGCCCAGCCCCGGCCGCCCGCAGGCTCCTCCATAGCGACAGTTCCTGCTAAACGCTCTGTGTTTGTTGCTTTAGATTCAATTCTTTTTAAATTGTCTTTTGTTTTCTTTTTCCCCTT
>JAAGNO010026624.1:13727-27797 GCA_033439905.1 Ceryle rudis | reverse complement strand
GTCAGTGATCACCAATGTTTTGGGCTCATCTACTGTGGTTGAAATGTTCAATTAAGCTATTTTATATTAGAGAAAAATAACTACTAGATTCATCACAAAGGCATCCAGGTAATGCAGGGCTCATTTATGCATTTCAAGGACTTCCCAGTACATCAAATCAAAACTGCCTATGTTCTTTCATTCAGCAACTAAGTGTCAAAGAATGGAAACCATAAGTAAATGCCGTGTTAACCTCCATGATTTGAAGGTTACTCCAGCTATTTCAATACCACATCAATCGTCAGACACCTCAGGGCACCTGAATCCTTCATGCACGCCAGCAAATCTCAAGTTGCAGTCATCTGAACTAAGAAGCACATCTTAAGCAGTTATTCTCAACTGTGCTTAATTTTCAACAGTGTTTATGTTGTTTCAGAATTCTTTTAAACAATAGCTGTAAATGGTGACCATAACAGAAAAAGGCACAAAATCACAATACACTGTATATTAGCTTAATTTGCAAAAGATTTCTAAGCATTTCATGGGAAGAGTATGTCAAACGGACAATTTGCACAGTGAATTAGAACACAGTGGGGCCACTATATTTGGTGTACTCGTAAGAGTCAATAACCAAAGGACTTCTGCCACCTTCTTTATTCTTCTCCGTAACACACATAATATACAACATTTCATCCAGCTATTCTACATTAAGCTGAAAGTCTTTCCATTTTTAATTTGAAGATGGGAATCCACTTCTTCCTTTTCTGATCTGTTCCACCCACAGCTAAAGCAAAATATTACAGAATAACTGAATGTGCAGAGGTGTAGCTTTGAGCTGTATTAGGAGGTAAATAACTCTCCCACCTCTATATATTGCAGTTACAGGCTTTCAAGAGCTGGAAGTACTACTCTTTAATCATCCACACAGTTAAAAACATGAAAACTACTTATAAACATTCATTTGCCTGCCTTTGACTTTCAAACACTCTCTTGGTAACGCTTTTGTCATCAAATCAAGATTTTAAATGCCAACTACTTCCTTCTTTTGAACACAGCTAGCATTGGAGAGAGAACAATTTCTACGAACCAAGTATCTGCCCCGGGATATCACTGCTAAAGTATAACTTTTATCCCAATTTCACATATTTTCTATACAGTATGTTATAAAGTCAAACTTGGCTTGTTCTAAAATAAAATACATACTAATATTTTAGATGCTGCACTTCAAAAAAAGAAATTATTTGGACTAGGGAAATTTAAACTTATATATGGTATGCCGTTGGTGCAATTGAATCAGCTTAATCCTGAAACAGCCATATATAGAATGCTCATTTTAAAAGTCACAGACCATAACTACTCCCCATAAGCAAGGACGGCTTTTGTGGCTTACGAATTGCCAAGCATTTTGAATTCTTCTGCAACAGAAAATAATAACGACAAATGTAAACTATAATTAAGACAACACTAGCATTAGGTAAACCTCTGCAAAAATGATTCCCATATTTAACTGAGGAATGTACAATATAAAGCACAACAGCAAAATGTTTCAGGTTAGAAACAAAGATATACATCAAAACATATAGTAAAAGCCTTCTGTCCAGAAAAGTGTAAGTTAAAACATGAAATGCAAATAATTCTTAGCAGTTCTGGAAGGGATATCTAAATTGAAAAGGATTTATTTAAGCAGTCACTAGTAAATGCCAAGAGTGAAGAAGAATAGATTTGTGTGTAGCTAATCATCCCAAACAGCAACAAGGTTTCTTGCACCTTGTTTTGAACCAAGCTTTTGGGTTCTGTGCACTGTCCTGTGAGACGTTCCCCACTGTCTTCAGCTGTGTCTCCAGAAGTCTGACCATCTGCAAGAGCAGTAGCTGGCATTCAGCTGTGGTGCTTCATACACTTCTCCAGCAGTTGCTTTCTGTCTGCTCTGGGATCTCAGCACGACCATAAAGAATAAAGGCAGCTACACGAATAGGAGAAGAGAAATACACAGCCAGCAGCGGGTCTACAGAGAACTTTGAGGAAATGGAAAATATGCCAGCAATTACCATGAGTTTAATTTTAGAAATAATCCACAGTTTTAGAATTAAATATGAATTCTACAGTGTTTACATGATAATCTCCTGCAACAAAACCAAATGCAGACTTTTTAAAAAAAAATAAATATGAGCAGCAATAAATCAAATCTGAAATCCAGGGGTGCACAGCAGGACCACACAAAAATCATTTTTGTGGCAATGATTCTCACTGCCTCTTCACAGAGCTGCCAAAGCTCCCAGCTCCAGCTCGAAGAGCCTAAATGACAAGTTCCTCACTCAAGGAAACTTAATCTGCCTTTGGCGTCTGACCAGCCACCATGGAAGAAGATGCAACTCCCCTATGTTAATGAATGGAAAGCAGCCCACGCAGATGTCAGAAGGATTTAAATGGTGCATGTAAAAAACACAATGATGTTCTCACACTTGGGAGAAAACTGCAGAAACTGACACTGTGGCTGATGATCGGGCCTTAAAAGGAAATGCACAGGTTTCTCTGACATGCAGAGTCAAGAGATTTTAAATAAAACATCTAAAATAATATCTGAATGGTCATCAGAAAATCACATCAATTAAGCTTTCCCCTGTTTGCGCATCTAGGAGACTGGCATTCTTCGTCCTGTATTCTGTTTATAGCCCGGGTACTAGGGGAGCAGCACCAGTAAACAATTACAAGGACATTCTACAGAAAGACATACGAAAACTCTGTTTGATCCTAACTCTGCAACCATGAATTTGGCTGGGAAGCACCTTAATGGATTTGCTTGGGCTGTGAAAATAGGGAATCTATGAAGGATTCAGCCAGGTGCTAGTAACACCGTTTATCAGAGATGGTTTTTGAGAACATTTCACATTTTTTCCCCTCTACATCTCTCTATGTACACACACAATATTTAGTTTGACACAGCTATAAAACACGTAAGATTTTATAATACCCATTCTTTATATGCATTTTGCAAAGCAAATAAGCTTTCCACTGTCCTCTAACACTCTTCCACCTTCAGGACAAATGTGGGTCTGTTTACCTCTGAAGAAATCCCACAGGCAGTCTGATAAACCTGACCTAACACAGCTGGCTCTGCGCAAGTGACAACTGTGCCTGAAGCCTGTGAATAAAATATCCCTGATAGAAATTGTGACAGGAGATGCCTGTTTTCTCATATGAATGATTAACAGCATCTATCCAAGCAGCTAAGTCTGAAATGCTCATTTTGCCCACTGCAAACCTACTGGACTTTGTGATCAAGAGATATTGCGAGGATTATAATGTTCACAGATGTATTTCAGTATTTAACTGTCACAACCAAGTAAAACAGGTACATAAATACAGAGAAGCCTTGGTTTTATTGTTTATGTATTGTTGTAAATATGCCCATAAACCAGTAGTTCTTGGAAGGGAGTTAAGATCGAGACTTAAGTCTGGAAAAATTCTCTCATAATGGACTAGTGAATTTTTCGTTGCATTTTTTAAAGGTAGAAACAGGATTTTCTAGTGCTTAGAACTGAGTAATTTTTGTTCCGTTTTCTTCATGGCAAATGAAAAATGAACACATTTAATTAAGTCTCCTAATACACACAGTGTCTTAAGCATCTGCTTATGCAGGTGAAGACAGATTTAACCAGCTTTAACACCCCAGATGCGGCTGGTGTGTCTGATCCAATCTGCACTGCAACCAATGCTGGGGGAGAGGCTGCAGTGAGCTCTGCACTGGATCCAGAATTGCCAGTGGGAATTTTTCAGTCAGCTTTAGAGGCTGAAGCAAATAGGACCAGCAAAAAACAAATCTTCTCAAAGAAGGGGAAAACAACGGAAGTGCGCAAAGAGGAGCATGGACTTGATGTCAAACGGGTTCACAAGAATGCCTATGAAACATCTGAATAACAATACAACCCTGATGAGACAACAGCAGCAGGAAAAAGACAAAGGCAAGAAAAATAAACAATTCAAAACCAAGATAACCACAGATTATTTGTTTTGCACAAATAAACAGCTCTGCACATTTGATCACTTTTGAATAATATACAAGGAGGAAGAAAACAATACATTCAGAAGGCACCAGAAAGTACATTTTCAAATCTTTATCAGAAATTTCCCTATGCTGTACTATTGTTCAGTGTTATGAAAAAGAAAAGCATAGGTTTGGGCGCTCTGGGCTTACTGGGTTTTTGGGTTTGTTCGTGCTTTTTAAGATAGTTTTCAGGATAAAATGACAGACAGGAACCAAACAGCAATGGAGACCATGAAAACAGTTAATTTCAGAAAAAGAGACGGAAAATGCATTTCTGCAATTTTTGTGTATTAAGACTGTCAATGTATTCAAAATGAGCCATCTATGGTGATTTAGCTAACAAATTTTGCATTTTTATCAGTCTTCAGAAATGAAAGACAAAAGAAAAAAGTGGTCCACAAACGTACAAACCAAGATTTACCAATCCACAACCTCAGGAGAACATTTCTTTGCACTGACACCACTGTATTTCTGACTGAAGAAAAATGCCTTGTAGTTAGGATATTAGCACTGGTCCTAAGCAGATGCTCCATGAAGACTTCAATGGAAACACTTCATTCAGTCAAACACTTTCCTCATTCCTGAACACAAATCACTTCACAAGTCCAGTTGTTTAGCCGTTTAAGACTTATGGTGAAGAGCTTGTGTCTCTTAAGAGAAGGCTGCAATAACAGATATAAAGGATCTAAAACTTAAAAGGTGGAAGGCAGTATATATGTATTACTACATATTTATTTATTCTTATGGAAATCACTCAAGAATAACCAAGTACTGTTTTCAAACATGGGTATCAAGAAAATGTTCAAAATCTTCATCAAGCCCGTAACAGGCAAAAATGAGCAAGAGCTATGACTGACTTAATTGTTGACCCTACTCTTTTCCATCATCTAGATAGTGAACATAATAGGCCATTTTTTTCTAATATAGCTTCAACAATCCATAGGAATTACTATTAGGATAAAAATAAGGCCATATGTCAATTAGAACCTGAAAGGGGATATTTATTTTTCGTTATTTTCAGAGGTAACTCAGTCACAATACTTAGTATCAAAGCAAATCTCTTATCAGCTCAGGTACATCCAGTAGAAGCTGCCAAGAAGGAAAAAGTACACTATAAACTGGTGCTGTAGCTTTAAACATTTTAATTGTATTGTTTGTACATGATGCACATGGGAACACTGCATTTCCTTCATAGGTAGGTCTTTCAGTAAGTAAGTTTTTCTTCTCCTGCCTCAGGCACCACATGAAGAGAAACACATCCCTTTTTAAATGGTCAAATCAAGCAAAATACCCTAAAACACAACTTTTCCATAACTCTGGCCAACTCAAGCCTCTGCATGCTGCAGGAGAAGGATCACTTCCTCCCCTGATTATGTTGCACACAGCCAGGCAGGAAGATCCATGCTGAAAACAACACCTCATTAGCAGGCAGAGGACATTGAGAGAAGAGTGCAGATTGAGAAATTTCAGTAAATCACTTCAGTAAATCACATCTGCCACCCAGACTTAGTGGAGGGAAATACTGTCAAGCACAGCTGGATGTTCAACCATCCTGTCATTACCCTGCCTCCTCAAACTTAACAAGCTCAAATGTGCCAAACTGCCATCAGAGGTACTTCTGAAGCACTGGGAAATTCAACCAAGTGGCATATTTCAAGCCTAGAGCCAACATACAAGCTCCTCTTTGCATGAGGAAGCTTTTATTTTTAATGAAAGTTTGTTTTATTTTTTCTTTTCTAAAGACAATGGAAGCCGGTGGGCTGACCCAGTAAACAACTGTCAGCATATTTTAAAATATTAGTCACAAATAAGAAGTCCATAAGCAATAAAAAATAATGGAGAGCAGTGTCCTAAGAACAGAATTTTCTAGTCTATAATATGGGATAGAACACTTAAACCTTTCCTTTGGGGATACTCTACCTGCAGGTATGTCTTCTAGCCAAACCTGTTTTGTTGGTATCATACTGAGTCGCCTGTTTCTCAGAAAAATCTGGGGAAAACTGACCTATGTATTCAAAATTTTACGGGGGCTAAAAGTAGTAATCAAATAGGTACAGAGAAATTAATGTTATCGCCCAAGAATAACACTCTCAGAAAGTTAAAACTTTAGCTCAGTGAAAAAAAGTGGAGAGCCCTCAGAGAACGTTGGTGCAAATCAAGACAGCGCATCCCATTGACACGTCCTCAGGCAAGGACGTTTTATAAACAGACTAAACAACCTATGCATGAAAATTACAGCATTACTAACCACTAAGAACTCCACCCGTTAACAGTACCTGCATCATCATCATCTGAGAAAACACACAGATAGCTGAAAATAAGTTTGATGTTATAATTATGTCATGAATATTCACAAATATTGGGGTTTTTTGCATGCTTCTGCTCCTGTTCAACTGCAATTTAAAAACTATGGCCATGTATAACACAGATCCCATGGAAGCACGTGAATCAAAAGTGTTCCACTGTGTTTATGTCTCACTGAAATAAAAAGCTGTGCTCTTACTACCCTATCCACTGATAAGATCAGCTATTGTCATAGGAAAAGGGGAAAACGTTATGCTGCTCTACGTACACCCTTCAACCTGGATAGCTACACTACATAAACTTTTTCCTCAAGAGCATAGCCTGTTCTCACCAGTTGCTTTGCATCACATACACCAGTTACTGGAGAGTAAGAAAGTTCCTTACCCGCTGGCAATTTTTTTAATTTAGGAAAAAAAAAAAAAAGGCAAAGCAATATAAAAGACAAATTCTCCATGTCAAAATCTGAGAACTCAGGGTCAAATGCAAAGAGTTGGAAGCTTCATCTGGAACTACAGTGTAAACAAAAGCAGAAGCCACAAGGGAGAGGCATTCTCAGTGAATCATTACCACCTGGTGTGACTGGTGGGGTACCAATTCCTTCCACAGAAGTCTCAAGACTGAGCGTGTGAACCCACATATATATGCTGCATGTTGTGGACTGACACCATAATTTAACAACAGAAAGTTCTGCAGCAAGCCCAGCTGAAGGAACTCCCACCCCCCCACCATGGCTCCCCAGCCCCTGAATTACACTGGCACAGCTCTGTGGGGTCATGCTGTGAACCCAAACAGGGAACTGTTCCAGCTTTAAAAACACTAGAAATAAATATATGTATTTATTTAATTCACAGCATGAGCCCTCAAGCTATTGTTCTGGCATAACTGAGGGGTGGAGTGGCACAGTGTGGTGGGAACAAGAATACCTACGCCAGTATTGTTGACAAACATTTTGGATTGTGAAATGAGGACCTTAGGAAGTTTTCTAAGTGCTACAAGCACTAAGCTCTTAGATTTCCAGTGCCTGGTGGGTCTTAATATACACTTCACAAACGGTTTCTAACTTCCACACTACTTTAGACTCAGCAACATCTGCTTTTTACCTTACTGGATGGCTCTGAAAGCTATCTGAAGGCAAGAGCTCTATGAATAGCCCAGTCGTGCCACCCAGTCTCCTTACAGGCTGCCCAAATCCAAACAGATGTTTAATTACAGAAGTCTCGCCTGCTAATAAAGGAAGGAATTGCAGAGACTTTCCAGGAAGACTCTGATTGTGTTACCTTTATTACATAAGGTCATATCACAGACAAGAGGGATAGAGGGAAAGATGCTCTTGAGAATGAATTTTAGGAACACCAGCTAGCTTTCCCTGAGCCAGTCTGAAAAGCAGACCAGCAGGCAAATAACATATTCAAAACATCAAGGGGTTGCTTCTAGTCCTGTGCTATAGTTGTTGGAGAGATCATGATAAAGAGCACGGCGTTTCCTCTTTTCTCCATGAAAGGTTCACTGTCATTCCCTCCTGGCTCACTCACAGTCAGGCATGACATTCTACAGTGACTACTCTGCTCAAGCATAGTATCTTCAGGACTAAGTTTAATTTCAAGCACTGCAAATACCACAGAACAGATGAATGCTGCTATGGGTAAGCTAAGTAAAAGTGGAACCTTTCCTAAAGGTTGGACTAGATGATCCTGAAGGTCTCTTCCAACCAAAGACATTCTGTGATTCTGTAAATAGATAGAGTATCTGTGGCACACAGTGAGAGGGGACACAGTTGCTCAGCTGTTTGGATATAAACATCTACCTCAGGACAGAATTTTAGATGCAAAATTGAGACTTTTTTAGTTCCTGCTGATTAGCCACATGTGACTCAAGTGTGCCAGCTGGACTAGATGTTATTCTGAGCTGTGTAATCCTCCACATGCCTTGTCAAGGGAGCCAAGACTCAACCAGACAAGATTCTTAAGTTGATTCTCTGGACCAGGTGTGTCCAGGAAATATATAACTACATAGTATATAAACAAATAACATCATCTTCATCTTGAGCACCTACATTTCCCTTCTCTGCTCTGTTGCTTCAGCTGAGAACAGACAATAGCAGCACTGGTCTACTTGCTATGGTCAATATAAGCAAAGGTTACAGAACTTGTGCAACTTCTTATGGTAGTAGAGGTAAGTGAAGATAAATACATAAAACACATATGATGGAAAAATATACATCCATGCAGGATATAGCCTTTCAGCTTTAAGTCATCAAAACTATGTGGTAAAAGACTAAGCAAAATAAAGTGCAAGTTAATATGGAAACAGGAGTCCTATGTAGCTTATTTCAACATTAGCACCAGTGCAGTTACAGTACACCTTTCATCTAAAAATTCTCATTGCATCTAAACCCATAACTTTAGATTTTGGTGGTTTGAATTAAGTAAAACGAATGATTTCTTTAATATAAAGACTTGAAGTACTCTTAAATGTGATTAGCTGTTTTCCTTAGCATCCTTTGGGTATTCACTGCTGTACATCAGAAGATGATATATGATGATATACCCTGGTGCAAGAATTTCCCACAATCAGTAAGAGTGGAGCTGCCCATGGAGTGGATCAACGATTTAAACATTCCAGGAGAGGAAGTATGTGTTGTCTCACTCCATGCAGCTGTGCTTTTATTGTTAATTTATTTACTTGGTGTTAGCTGATTGTAACTGAATGCTGGCTTAGAGACTTGGGCGATAGATTATATAAATTTTGCAAATCTGAAAAAAGTAGATTTGTTTGGAGGCCTGGTACCCAATTTGTCAGAGGACAACTGGCCATCTCTTGAAAAGTAACCCAGTGGAATGGCTGGGAACAGAAGTCTCAGCACTCCAATCCTTATATTCTCTGCTCTAACTTTATTTCATTCCTCCTAACACAAGTAAAAGGTATTTTTATGATCCTCGGCAACCAACATAACCAATTAATCACTGTCACATGAATGGTCTCATAAAACTATTGATTTTTTTTGGTGATATGCATACCTTAGAGAAACAGTCAGTGCTTACCTATGTGTTTGGACAAGAGCCTGAAGCCTGATAATACAAGGTATTGCTGGCTATTATATCAACAAGCTTTCCAAAAAATACTACATTTTTTTCTAATCTTTAAAACAGCTCCCCCTTCTGGCACACTCTTTCCATACTATGCTTAAGTACCATACTTCATTCTTTACCAATTTTTAATTTTATTTGGTTCCTAACACTAAACAAACCCAATTTCAGTGTTAAGGCTCTTACTGTGCACTATGGCTGTGAAGGCAAGGAAAGGGTTCCTTAAAGTAAAGATCTTTCAAGAGTGGCTAATTCTAATCGAATACCTACCTAAGATTATCCATACACTTTATGTTCACTACCTTTTCAATGTACTCCAAAATGAATCCAGATCAGAATCCACACCTAGACAAGGAGCCCATGCCAGTCCCTGTATCACACATGCAGGATTACTGAATGAGGAAGGCATCACCTGAGATCTCCTAGCCCACCTCTTGCTCACACAGGGTCAGCTAGAGCAGGTTGCCCAGATATGCACCCAGTCAAGTTTTTGAGTATCTCCACAGCTGAAGACTTCACAGTGTCTCAGAGCAACTTAACCCCTCAGTAGGCAGAAATGCCCATAGCAGTGCCCATCCCTAGCTACTGATATATAAAGTACCTAGGAATTTATGCTTCTTGCTTTAGCATCTTAATTTGGTGTTTAATATCAGGCTGGAGGAAATCTGGCCTTAGAGTCCCTCTCTGAACTAGGTGACATGGACCAGCCTGACCCTGAAAAAAAAAGAAAAAAACAAGAAAAGCAAACAAAACCAAAAAACCCCAGCAAAACTAAACCACAGGACAGTTCTCATAATCGGACCGACGATGACAAATTTGCAGAGGTAAAAGATAAGGTGAGGCTGGACAGACATTTTTTCCTACCGCTGATGACCTGGCACTATTCAGAAAAAAAAAAACCCAAGCCAAACCAAACCACAAAACCAGAAAGAGGAAAAAAAGCAGCTTTTACTGCCTGATGCATTCACGTAGAACAGGTTCTCAACGTAGTTCATAGAATACTTGCTGGAGCTCATTTGGTGACTGTAAGCACAAAGTGTATGCAGACGCAGACACAGAAGTCCCCTTGCCCAAGAGGTAGAAAGTCATCTTTCCTCTTATCCTGGCTGTTCACTGCCAGCAGCATTCCCCTTTCCTCCACTTCTATTTGAAAGGCAGGTGGTGAACAGTGCTGTGCCCTGGGGGAGGACACACTGGCTTCTGACTTAAAAAGTCATGTCTGAAGGGATGGAAGTACCTTCCTTGAGTAACTCAGTGGCCTCTTTTCCAAATCCAAATTTTGCTTCACGTACACAGTTCTCATCTATCTTCTTTCTACTGATTTAATCGCACAATAAATGCCAGGATTCACATACAGAATTCTGGATTACATTCTGGCCAAGGTTACCAGAAGCTATGTACTGCAACCTAATCTGCCTATACTGTGGGTCCTTACTAGATCCAATGCAGTTCCTGAAGATAAATGACTGTAACATACATATTACATACCAACAAGCACATTTAATCACATAAATTTTGCCTAAATCAAAGCACATTCTAACACCAAAATGAAGAGAAATGGTGTAAACAACCTTTACACAATTTGTAGAATTAAAAAATAGATTCTTTTACTTTAAGCAAACCCCTTCCTTGGTCTTGGTGGTGACAGTAGACCTCTGAAAAACTATTCAATCCAGTGACTGCTGAGGAGAGTGAATGACTAACATCTTACAAAAAACTGTATTAGTGGGAGTCAAACCCCCAAAATATTATAAAGTGATTCTTAATAGAACTTCTTTTTATGCAAATGTTGAGGGTGATGATTGTTAAATGTCAAAACAGCAGGTGAAGACAAAGCCAGATAATGTACTGAAAGCTTTACAGAGTCCCCACATTACAATCAAAAATAGAAGTTCGAAGGGTTTAAAGCTAATGGGAAGTCTCACTTCAAGGGAAGACTACATTAAAGTCTTGTCATAATCCAGGCAATTTGTTTGCACTGTTTTCACTGCTGAAAAATAGTCTTCAAGTGACAACAGTCTTGTTGATGCAAATACATGTAATTACTCCTAAAAGATCAAAATCCAATCCCCCAGCTGGGCAGAAACACATAAGCAACTCTTGATTCAGAGGATTTGCTCAGGAGATTAAGTCTTTATATTATAAAAAACAAAGTGCCCGGTTAAATCCTCACAGGCCTTAAACATCACCATGTCACTGCATGAGTTGGTAAAACAACAAGATGATCCAATAACCCCGCAGCAATCCAACTGCACGAAGGCAGATAAATTTGGCAAGCGTAGGGAGTACTTCGTATGCATGCCAAAGAACTGAATTCTGAAATTATTTCTGTATATTAATGAACAAAACTTGTGTGGCATGCTTTACCACAAAAAAAAGGGTTCTTTACATTTTACACTATCAACTAACTATGAACTAAGCTTCCACAGTGCAAGACTGCAAGTAAGAAAATTGCCTAGTTTACAGCAATGCTAACAAAAATTATGAAGCCTGGAATGAAGGCATTGCAATGCACTCCTGCAGGGAAATGCAAGAAAAACCTTGATGAACAACAAAGCTTCGTGAGCTAAACAGCACGGTGGTATTACATAAATACACAGACAGAAATAGACAGGTACTCTTCGAACAGTAAAAAAAAATATATTCCATTACACTTTGTGGATCCTGGTTTTCAATGAACCCGAGAAATGTTAACTATTGCTCTAGTAGACTTTATACTTCACTGCTAATTTTACAGTAAACAAACACTGCAAAATGGAAACCAGACCCTTACTACACAAGAGGAAAAAAAGTAATTCCAGTCCTTTCCATAATACCTACATTTCCAGAAAATCATCGACCTGATCCTTCAGCTGTACACATTTAATTTTACTCTCATGAGTACATCTCATCAATTTTAATGGAAAAGAATTCCCATTAAGAAAGGCAAACATGTATACACATATATTCTGAACTGAGGAAAAACTGAGCCTTTTACATAGTAATTACTTCAGAAAACACATTATTACTCCTATACAGAGGTTTGCTTACACAAGGAAAAAAGTTACAGAACAAAAAAGTGCACATTAAATATTTCAACTAATATAGTAAAGCTTTATTGAAATTACAAGTTTACAGAAACTGTCATTATTAAAAACATTAGCCCGTTGTATTTAAATGAGATGGAATTCTGCTGCACCTTCTATATTCCAAGTACTTCAAGCACAGTAAGCTATCAGTCCTCAGGAGGCAGAATCCTGCCTCATTTAAAGTCAGTGGGAATTCTGCCATTGATTTCAAAGTAGAAGAATGCTTTGGAATCAGCTCCTTCCCTCTCCCCTGTTTTTAAAAATAAGAATTCAGATCAGAGGGAAATCCTCCCCATTATGAAGAAATTTGACTAAAAAAGCAAAAGAAAGAAAAGAAGTGTACAGGATTTATTCTCCAATCTCTTGCAATAATTCAATTCCATCAGAAGCTGAGAAATGTATCTTTCTCCATCTGTTTGATTACATATAAACAAAATCATATGCATGAATCGAGACTGCAAAAGTATGTACCAGAGCAGTTTAACACATAGAACAATGTATCACATGCAGTAGGACTAACCACATTCAGCTCAGATCACTCAACACTTGGCTGTGCAGCCTCACTCTCCTTTTTGAGTGAGCATTGTCCTTGTCTGGATGTTTCTTTCCTTGACCTGTACTAAGCTATCCTTTTGCCCCTCTTTATTTCATTCCATAAAGAATCTCAACTAGGGATACATGCCTTTCAAGTGTGAAAATTGCTGGACTACAAAAGGGTTCCACAGTTCATAGTCGGGAAGTTACAAAAGCACGAGGGGAATGCTATCTAATCCTAACTGTTTAGGTACGTGAACATGTTGCCAGATGACCCAAATGTCCGGATCTCTCCTAAGGCTGTGTTTTCTGCATTGGCAGACAGGATTTCCCTTGAAGGCTAAAAAGAAGGCATATACCAGTAGGAAAAAAACATATTGCAGTTTTGATTCTCATAAATCAAATGTTATGCCAGGTTCTAGTCAGCTCCCTGCCAGGCACAGCAAGCAGCCTGGGTAACTTGATTCACTACTGAATTTGGGTATCTAAAATGACGACAGCATTATTGTGGTTGCTGTGGGGTTTTTTAATTGTTTTCTCAGTGAGACAACTTCCAATCTGTTACAAGATAATTCTGGAATAAGAGCAAAACCATAAATCAGCTGCTTGCAAAAGCCTGCAAACCATGCCAGAAGCACTCTGAATATTTCACTGCTGTCTATTTCTGGATGCCTATCTAGTTAATGTAAGATGTTACTGAAGACTCTTCACATAACTGTCCTGCAGAAAATAAACTCCATGTAGCCCTGCCAACACATTTTCTTGCACAAAATGTTTCCTGTGATGAATATAGAGCCCATGTAAAATTTGTGACCTGGTGTATTTTGAGCAGAATAATTTACATGCCTTGCAGAAGTATCTTACCTTGGAAGCTCATTTTGATTTTTGTGCTCTTCCCCTACAAATGTTTATATTGATATAAGTTAGCTTTACAGATTGACCCTAGTTCAACTACCAACCCAAACACACGAGTATTACAACCTTAAGCCAACCCCAGTGCCGGTGCAGGAACGCTGGCGTGTGGCCTCTGCCTGGGGCTCTAATGGCCTTTCCC
>JAAGNO010026624.1:0-13717 GCA_033439905.1 Ceryle rudis | reverse complement strand
CCCAACTGACAACAACCGCACCAACCCCAGAGTCACGCGCAAGGGCGGGGGGGGGGAGGGGCGGTGGGGGGGGGGGGGGGGGGGGGAGGGGGGGAGGAGGTGAGAAACACTTAACTTAGCTGGTCACTTAAGCTTTTCAGAAATGCCTTAACTGGAAGAAAGCAGCAATTGAAACACATCAAATCAGACCTGTACCTCCAGAAAACTATTTGATAATCTGGGTCCATACAGACACCCTTTTACTGAAGAGTTACACTATGCAGTACATGGCTTAAAAAAATGTTCTCATGAAACAGTAGCAAGATCGGAGGTTTATTTCTTCTTTTTGGTTAAAGAAAGAATTTAAATTCAATTCACTGTCATTGGGTTAAATGCTACACTATTATTCAACTCCAGGAGGCAAAGGCATAAAGTCATTGTGCCCAAAGAAACTAACATAAAAAAACTAACATAAAATATTCCACGGGGCTTCCAAAACCTTGTGAGAGAAAAAAACCCCAAACCTGAATCTGTTCTCTTTCACCACTAAGTAAGGACAAAACCACACAGTGGCCCTTAAACAGCAACAGAGCATACTCTAACAGAAGTATGCCAAGGACATGGATCAGCAAAAGAGTCATTATTTGCACCACTAATTCTTGGGGAAGTAACAACAGTATCCAATACATTCAAATAAACTACATAAAGTATTGAAAATCTGCAAACTATAAGGCACTGAAAGAGTCACTATCTGTGATAGAGCAGACTCAAGCTCTACTTTTGCTAATGACAGAACTCCCACAGTTCATTGGCACACTTCAATGAATTTAGGACTTCTCCATTAATTCTACCATATGCTAAAAGAAACTTCAGAGCTTTCATTTTAAGATGACCAGTTTTAAATATAACTCAGAAATACATGATGCTAACTGACATCAAGAGGCTTATCATAAAAATTAATGTGCAAAAAATCTAAGTGAAAAACCATTAACTATAAAAAAAAAAATAAATTACTCACTATTTAAAAAACCCCACTGGATCCAGAATTTTCCCTCAAATATTATAACCTTTGTCTTTCAGTTGGCACACTGCAAACATTGCAGTACCACTTCAGTATGCGAGAAATAAATGGAAGGAGAGCAGTGGGGAAAAAAAAAAACAACAAAAAAACCAAACACAAAACCAAAAAACAAACCCAACCTGCAACGTTGTCAGCAAAACACCAGCACAGAGCAAATGAATGAGACATCATCATTTCTCAGTTTTACCTTAAAGCACCATTACAACTACAGGTAACAGCATTAATCAAATATAATATAATAATAATAATATAATAATAATATAATAAATATAATAATAATTTCACCATTGCAATACTATTGGTTTTTTTAGCCATATGTATGGGCCATATTCTACCACCAGTGAGATTTTTGAAATTGAGCATACCCTTTCCAATTATCACACTTCTAGACTTAAACAAAAAAAGACCCTTACCAGGAATAATCATGAATAATAGCCTGGGTAGATTTTTACTTTCATCTTTTGAGAGGTCTTTCCAGGGCCCGCACTTTAAGACATGGGTAGCAGCTCCACAACAGTAGATAAATTCTTCATGTAATGGGACTGGCTCGTCTGGTATCGTCCTCATGTTTGCTGTTAGACAGAATAAGGTACTGTTAACATAAACAGCAACAATTTACATAGCTGTCTCTTTGCTAGTACACCTTCCCATAAAATAATTACAAAAAACACCCAACTACCCTCCCCAAACAGCTGTCATCTCCAGTAAACAGAAGCCTAATTCAGTATTTTATGTTTGAATAGGTCATAAAAGTCGAATGATTGATGTTATTATTACAAGAGAAAGCATCTGTCAGTTTTTCCCTCACAGAAATATATGGTGATGAATTGGACAGTAAGATCTATTCTACCTTAAAGGCAAACAAACTTTTAAATTTCTTATTCACACTTCCCACTGAAAAGATTCAGCTGAAACCTACTTGGAAGGCAAACAAAGGAAGAACACCAAGCAAACAGAACAACTGTATGAATATTTTCACAAGTTCTCAACTACAGAAGCACAGCACCATTTCAAAACAACCACCAAAAAAACCCAACCCTACCCAAAAAAACAATGAGAATAAACCCAAGAAGAAATTAGCAGAAGCCAAAAGGAACATGCTAATTACAGGATTATCTTCCAGCACTAGGTGGGCTCCTCATTTTAAGTGCAGCATAACTTACATCTTTAGAAATTTTCCAAGGACTAAAGGAGTTTTCTGACAGTCTTTGCCAGTTAAATCAAGATTTGATCAATTCAGATTCAGTTTTATAACTTTTGTTGAAACATTTATCTGAATGCAGTGATGGAAAAGACAACACTATGCTGCCAAATAAACAAGGCATATTCATCAGTTCATGTATTTATCATACATCAAATCATTATTAGGCTATTGGAACAGGCTGATTGACCAAACTCCTCTATCTTTCCTTCAGTAAAATAATTCTTCATCAAGTGACTATTTATGAATTAAAATGTCATCGAGATGAACTATGACATACACAAGCGTCTGCCAAAAATAACCATTAACCACCTGCAACTACAGGTGCAGTTACCAAACAGAGAGTCAGACAGAGAGTCAGAAGCCTGCCCTTGTTGGAGTGTGATCACACACATATTTCACTTGGAACAGAGGCCAGTTCTTGGTAAGGCCACAAAGCTGTTTCTATCAACTTCAAGGGCCACTTAAGCTCTGAAGAGAATTTCCAATTGTATAAGAACCACATTTCAGGCTTCTGAAGCAACAGATCTGGCTTAAACAGACTTGAAAACTTGGTTAAATTGTTACAGAAATGACTATGCATTCTTTATCCAATACATGACCTCCTATAATGGAAAAAAAAAAAACCCTGTTTCCAATATAATTAAACTGCAATTCAAGACTGGCACAGAAGTAACTGCGGTGAATTTTGTTAAACTGTAAGAAGTTATATTTTTAAATGCATTACTTCTGATTTTATTTCTTCATTATTCAAAGCTGTGAAAGAAGTCAAGAGCAGCTCTGACAGAGAAACTCAGTTACATAAACAACTAAAGTAAACATTAAGCTTGCTATCCCCTTTCTGAGGTGTTTACAATCCAAGAAGCAAAAGTAACAAGCCCCTACCCAAGAAAACAGGCTTTGTATAAAGTTTCTGATCATGAACCAAATAAATCAGTTGTAAAGTTTAATTTTGAATTGATTTCACTGAAAAATTCCAAATGGAAATCCCCCTGACAACTCTTCATTCACAAGCAGCATTTGCAACATAAGGTCATAAATTAAGCAACTATAATAGGAAACTCAGCAACACATTTTTGAAACAGAGTGGCAGGCTTTTCAGATTCACACAGACTCTTGTAGTAAATTTGGATCAGTTTTTAACTTACCTTCACTTCTAATTTTAAAATGCATGGTGTTCCAGTACCTGAAAGCGAAACTGCACACTGAAGAAGTAAAGGTTTTCCAAAAGACTGCCCATCTGAGACAACCCCAAAAGGTTTCCTAGTGCCAACTCCACACAATATCTGAGGGATTTTCATTTATTCATTGTTGGGTTTTTTATTTGTAACTTTATGGCCTTTAGCAATAGAAAGGGACTAAAGAGTAAAACAAAGAAAAGACAGTGGATATACTCCCAGGACACTATTCAGACCTGTTTTAAGATTAAATCAATAACATGCCCCAAATAACTCTGGATCTCCTTCTCCCGTCATGAATGAAGCTTTGAAGAACAGTACTTCTGTTATAGGTATCTATCTTTGGCAGGAATGGTCTACATTTCCCCTAGAAATATCTTAAGATGGGCTTATCAATTCCCAAACACATTTAATGGCAGAGGTCTCTAGAGGTGAGACTCCTACCAGCTCAGTCAGCTGGCAAGAGAGGGCACGGTTTGTGCGTGGCAGTAAGAATGCTCAGGTGAAGACAGAACCACAGACTTGACCAGTGGGAGTTTCACGAGTCATCACAGAAAGAGATGCAACCATGTAGGAAATTAGGCCTTGTTATGTCCTATGCAATATTTTCTTCCCTCTCTCTGACCCCTGCCCATCAACTCTCTAAACATACGTGGAAAAATATTACAAGAAAGGCAGATCATCTAACAGTACTTAATCTAGTTACAGAACTTTTGCTAGAATACATAAATATGGGCTTTGACATACAGGGTAGGACTTTAGCACCACATTAGCACACCCTTAACATAGGTGTCTACCTGAAACTAAAGTCCTATTACAGGATTTAGGTGACAGCCTATGGACTGATTAGTGAATAACCATGAACCAGCCACCAGATTTCTACCTCAGGATGAGAACAAATCATCCCCTAGTTAACAAAGTCTATAATGAGAGGCGAGACATACACTTGCACTTACAAAACACCATATATATTTAGGTGTCTTACTACTGATCTGGACTCCACCAACTGTTATTGTTTAGGTAAGAATATTTGGAAACAGAGTTATCCACAAGGAGCAGATCACTTTTGCCATATGACTAAGTCTCTTCATTTTTAGTTCAACTGACTCCAAAGTAAAATGCTGATAGTAAAACCAAGTCTCCTTTGTACACATTGTGTACAACTACTTACTGTGCTATCAGGATAGCTGCATAATTGCTCCATCCTACACTGTTACCTGGATTTGACATTTTATGTCAAAGATACCTTGGGAATAACAAAACTGTGATCTGCATCCAAAACAGCATTTAATGAAAGCGTTGTCACAAACTCAGTCTAGTATCACATAATGTAACAAGGGGAAGTCGACTGAGCTTTGGCCTACAAACTATCCAATCGCAAGACAGGACAAACAGGTTGGTATACCCAATCTGAAAAACAATGCTGAAGCAAGAGATGCGACAGTAATCACAAGGGCACAGATAAGTTGCATAAAACAGTGGTGGAACCAAAGTAAAGGAGAAAGGACTGCTAAAGAAAATTTGACATATGAAATTCCACAAAACCATAGAAAATATATCCCAGGGTGCCCATGACCAGGGTTACCCTAAGGCCACTCTATCCTTTTTGATATATCACAATGACTGAGGGAGTTGTCTGAAAATTGCATAAAGGCAGCTATGATGCACACTCAAGACTGAGTGTGCAGGGAGCTATAGACCTGTCAGCCTCATCTCAGTTCTCAGAAAGCTATTAAAGAAAGTCCCTCCCAAGCACATGAAAGCACTGGGAGCACACCAAATGGACTGGCAAGGGTACGTTGTGCTCCAACAATGTCATTGCCTTCTATGAGGAGATGAATGACTCAGTGGATGAAGAGCAATGCTAGATGTCATAGAACTTAAATTGAGCAAGGCTTTCCACCCTGTCACCCACAGTATCCTTATAGCTAAACTGGTGAGATGTGGAATAAGTTGACCGTAAGGTGCTCTTGGGGGAAAAAACAAACAGAACAAAACACTCAACCCCAAACAAACAACAAAAACCCTAACACAAACCCAAACACATACACGCACAAAAAAACCCCAACATTAACTTACCAGCAATGTCTTTCAAGGATCAATATTGAGCCAAGACTGTTCAACGTTCTCATTAACTACAAGGACAGTGAGACACGATGCAGTCTCAGCAGATTTCTGCATAATACCAGACTGAGAAGGTGAGGAAGACACACAAACTGAAATGCCAGAGGGCAGGGCTCCTCTCCAAATGGACCTTGACAGGCTGGAAAATAGGACCCACATGAAATCCAAGGGCAAAGGGAAAGTCCTGCACCTAGAGTTCAATAACCCAATGCGGCAATACAGGCTTAGGGCTCAATGGCTAGGAAACGGCTTTGCAAAAAAAGATACTAGTGGATAACAAGCTGAAAAAGAGTCAGTAGCATGGCCTTTCTTATGGTTCTACAACACCAGAAAAGGATAAACGTTGAGATGCAATAAGGGTCACAGCCATTTTTTCTAGTACCTTAGCAGAGGGCTTCACGAACACAGTACATGACAATAACTAAGTATACAGGTCAACATCTAAACTAGATCAGCCTTCAAAAAAACCATAGGAAACTGAAGTAGATGTATTCCATGAATTAGTGTACTGGCTTAAATGAAGAAGAAACACTACTCTATTGGTAAACTTATGTGACTGAATGCAGTATTGCAATGCAAAAGAATAACTGGGAAAATAGCGAGATTCCTTCAGCTGCCTCCTGTGCTAAGGCTCTAACAGTTTCTGCAACATTATCTCCAGAAGAGAATCAGCCAGACCTGATGTAAGTTTCTTGATTTGTAGACTGGAACTAACACATTCATAGCTAAAACTAGAAGGGACAGACTGACCGACCTGGTAGAAAACCTGCAAAGATGAAGAAGGGGAAGCAGGAGGGAACACAGGATGCCTAGATCTCATCAAGGATTTCTCTGGACAAACTACAGACAAACAGCAGACGCCAGATTTTCTACAGAAAAACAGCAAATATAGGCCAAAGACTTTGCAAGCTGTTGTGACATCAGTCATAAATCTTGACCAATTCTGTATAAGAAAAGCAGCAGCCAGCAGCACATAAAACTGAAACATTTCTTTATTGTACTTTACAGAACGGTTCTCTGTCAAAGTCATATGATGACAATGATCGGTAGTTCCTTTCACACTAATTTTCAATTAGTAAATAAAACCCGCTAGGTGTTACTTGCAAAAATGAGCAAGGCTAAGCAGTTAACACTACGGACACAAAGTAATGTATTTATATGAACATAACCAAATTAACCCCAAACATCTATATGTAAGGCAGTTCAGAGCAGCAAGGTGGTTTTGTCTAAAATAAGTGAAGTAACTAGGCAGCCTTATTTTCAGGGATCACTCAATGACTTAGCAACCTGATGCCTTCAATTTGTTTTACTCCCGTGTCACTCCCCCCATGGCCCTCCCTCAAGCAGTAAATCATCTAGGAGAATTTCATCAATGACTGTGCAAAAATATCTGTGACATGTGAAAATGGGGTACAGCTTACTCATGCTTAAAGCTGTAATAATAAAATGCTAAAGTGCATTTAATTTCTGAACCTTGTACAGAGACAGCATACAGGGGACTGTGCATAGACCTAAGTAGGAAGAAACCTAGTTTTAAGAACTGGACCTACAGTATCATCACAAAGTTTGGATTTCATTACTGCTAATAACATTGTGGCAATCATCAAGAAAGCATGTACTGTCCTGGTAGAAGTGAAGCAGGGAAAATAACTTCTGGGTCTCAATTGTGTACTGGACAAGTAATTCCTCCTCAGTGCCAGACATTATAAAATCAGTTAAGGGGGAACCAACATTTCGTTGCAATTCTCACAAGACACAAAGTTTTATGTCTGGTCTCTTTTTTCTCCTTTGGCAATCACAGATCTTAGTTTTGGTTTCTGCTAATGTTCCTTTAACAAAGGCCTCAAAAGCTCAAGTTAGGCTTGCCCACTGCTCCAATACCAGAGTCCACATCCCTTGTTAGGAGGTAGATCAAAAGGTCCTCCACTGCAATTTTAACTCTCTGTTGAAACATGTAGCACTGGAGTCACCCCAACCATAAGCAAATTCTGAGAAGTTACCCTGGTGTGGCTCAGGGTCCCCAAAGGCTTAATATAGTATCAGCAACTATACATGTACCCAAAAGGAAAAAAGACATGACATATAAGTATAATGTTTTATTGAACACACTTCAGCATGTAGTGGAAGAGGTGCTACACATCATATCCTGTCAACCTATTTAATGATACCCAGATGGTAACATTCACTTTTTCATGAGAGCTAACCTACCACAAGCTGTGAACTGTTAGAGCTACCAAAGGAAAGTGACACCAAACAACTGTGTGTTTCTGTTTGTTGGGGGATTTTTTGTTTGTTTGTTGTTCTGTTTGGTTGGGGTTTTTTTGTTTTTGTTTAAGTAACTTCATAAGCATAATTAAGGTGGGGAATCCCCAGACTACAAGAAAGTGATAGCTATACTTCTAGCAACTTTCCTGTTCCCCGGTTGATATCCAAGCCTGACAATAAAGCTAATAACGCTGATGATGTAAAAGAAATACGCAAGAAATCCATTGCTTAAAAGAAATGCAACACTCTCAAGGACGCAATGATTGTTTCATTTGCATGAAAACAAATAGGGTGGTTTAATTTGGTGTAATATGAGGTATTTTCCAGAACAGAAAATGGGATTTGGGGAAACTTTTTAGTCCCAAAGGAAGCAAAAGTTGTTCATTTGCACATAGTATTGAGATTAACTGGACAAAAGTAACAACTTTAATGCAGTATTTTAGAGGGAAAGCTGTCTTTCAAAGGATTGGACCCAGAGGCAAATCTTGGGAAGTTTAAAACCAAAATCTCATAGAGGAATAAGAAGGTAGAGGGCATAATAACAGGTGGGTATAATAAATATATTTTAGGTATATGATCTGAGACTAGACTGCCAATGTTAGCAAAACCTCAGTGAAGTAAAGACAGAATACGAGAGAGAACATAAAAAGCTGCTGCTGAAGTACAGCATCTTCATGATAAAAACTATGTCAAGTCTCTTCTGACCAGCAAATTTCTCAGAAACAGCAGACTCACGTCAAGAGAATCCTGTAAATGAACTTTCCCAGCTGCCTGCAGGAAAATGAAGCAAAAAGCAAAATTTCTACATTAGAAACTCAAAGGGAAATAAATCACAATTTGGAATGGATAGCATAAGAAAATTGTCACAAATACAACAAAGTCTGCAAAGTATGTTATTTGTTTAACTGTGTGAAGGTGTATTAGAGTGAACATCAGTATGTTGGGAGCCACTGGGCAAATATGAAATGTAACACTATCGCCAGACTAGCTTAAAATCTTGCTCAGGTTAGGGGTGGGAATGCTGTACTTTGTGAACAAGAACACATCACACTTTTGTTTGGATACAGAGAAAAAACATTAATGGCCTTCAAACTTCAGCACATATTACTGAAATGGTATTGAGAAAGAGAAAATACACAGACAAGTAAGTTTCCTTGTGGTCTAACAGTTGGGAAAAAATGCTTGCTCACTAAACCAAGATGATGCTTCCTTGTCATTTGATTCCTACTATCTCTAGGGAAAACATGCACTTTTACTTTTTTTTTTCTTTTGAAAAGGTGCGAAGAACCATTTGGCTCTTCCACCATATCTCCTATACTCATTTTTTCTCATACATCAAAAAAGCTACAAGCCCATAATTTCTGTTGGGCAGCCACTTAAGTCATACAGGTAATCCGGACAACTTTCAATGAAACACAAAAATGCCAGAATATAAAGTAACAGTAAATATATGCATTTAAACCACAGCACCAAAAAGTTAAGCATTTGAAGAAACTTCCCTCTTTCAGCAGCAGAAATGGCAGGCGAAAGCAGTAAAAATCAATGGCTGTTTCATCTAATGTTAAATAGCTCCTTTTCCACTTCCTATCAGAATAAGATTCACTACTCAACAGAGAGCACTGTTCTTTCTTTGTTCTTGCAGAGGAAGGCAAAGCTCAAAGAGCATAACAAATACTATCAAGAAGCAGATATCAAAGCAAAAAAAACCCAACACCATACACCAATCCAATTAGCATCATGCTGTCCTTGATTTGGCTTCCCCCATCCTTCACTGTGCTGTTCAGCATGAATCTCCCTGTGGAGCTATACCTTATTTCTGTATGTTTCTTCTGTATTTCCACATCAGTTGATCTCCCTTAGCCTAACATATGCTCTGAATTCAAACACTTTTCTTCCTGCTTTATTATTTCAACTTGCACATGTTTTTACATCGAATGTTTACCTCATCTTCAACTTAGCTCTCTAGCTACTGATAGTTTTCTTGCTTTCTAACAAGGACATTAAAAAATATCAATCAAAATACTGCCTACTTACACTGGACTAACTTACTAGTCACAACATTCTCCAGTGGTCTCAACCTGTGTTTGCTGCTTACCACCTCCTTAAGTTTACTGCTGCAGCTGTATATTTGGATGCTCATTTACTAACTGGAACAGGCTAGGAAGGCACTGCCAGCAGAGACAGGAAAACAGACAGGCCGTGTGCAGCTCTGTGCAAAAGACAAGAGAAATCAAACTGGAGAATTAATGAGAAGGAGATATAAACTAGAGACTACGAAGAATAATAGCAGATAGCATTAGGTCCCTTTCTGAGTCACTACAGTAATATAATTGTCTGCAGTATTAATATGAAGTCTGGAGTCCAAGTCCTTTCCAGTAAGAAGCAATGGTAACGTTCATCATTCTGCTGATCAGACAGCTGGGACAGGGAGTTGAACAGTCAGGCTGGAGAAGGTGGTGCCTTAACCAAAAGGTTTCTCCCAGAAGCAGTGCTGCAGGAATGCCTGCATGCTCCAGTGCTCTGACATACATACATATTCTAGGAAGACAATCCAAGTCAATTCACCATGCTGAAAACACCGCTGGCTTGTTCCTCAAGACGAGAGCAACCCTTCAAATATAACTATTTTGCATAGGAATCCAGCTCCTCCCATCAACACAATCCTGCCAAATGCTGACAACACGTAACTCTGTACAAATACACACATAAACAAAGACTCCGTTTGTCCCTGGTGCAAATAATAATACAGTTATCTGATACTAATTTCATTTCCAATTTATTTCTGTTTTTTATAATAATGTTACAATTTCTACTGGTGGGTAAATTGGGGGTGGGGTTCATATTTCCACAAAAAGTTTGTAGCAGTAAAGGTTTTTTGTTTTGGTGTTTTAGTTTGTTTGTTTTTCTTTATATATAGAAACAAGAAATTTGAGTAAAGAATCCATCTAAACAAAAGACTATGGGAACAGGATCTAAACAGAAGCAGGAGAGGAGATGGAAAGAGAACCAAAAGAACAGCATGGTTACTGCCAGCAGCAGGAGGAAGCCTGAGGAAAAAAAAAATGCTGCCATACTTGCAGTTGGAGCATCTCTGGTTAGACATTGTTCTGGAACATCATGATTACCTAACATATGATAACAAGGCCCTTACCACATAATGCACAGCTGCATTAGGTGGCTGTGCAATCCTGCCTAGGTAAAATGTTCTCTCGTTCACTTCACTAGTAGACTATGTACTCAGGTTAGTATTTTGATGTGAAAACTTGCATTTCTTTCAGGCTTAAGACTCTTGTTAAGTTCAGACCTTTCATACTACAAAGAATGGTAGGGGTTGGAGGAGACCTCTAGAGATCATCTCATCCGGCCCCCCTGCTAAAGCAGGTTGACCCAAAGCAGGTTGCACGGGAACGTGTCCAGGCAGGTTTTGAATGTCTTCAGAGAAGGAGACTCTTTGTTTCCTATTACAAATAATTTTTTTATCACAATGACTTACTTCCCCCAATGCAACCCATTCACAAACCTTACTGGACATCTAAATATTATAATTCCAGGTGTAAGCTGGGGAAAAAAAAAAAAAAATCAGTCAAGCACTTTGCTGTAAATTCACAGCATTACACAGCGATTTGTCAAGAGCAGAAAAAAACCATGCTGTTAAGAGCATGCCTCATTTAAATAAGCAAAACGTACTTGTCCTTCCTATACTGCACGCATGTTGTTTATACAAATGTGTGTAAAACACCAGTAATGCTTAAACACTGAAATTCTGCTACAAATGTTTGGCAGATATAACCCAGAAATTATTTAAAATGGGGACCATCCATTTTTCCAGACAAGATGACCACATGATAATAAATCACAAGAGCAGATAAAATAGAATTTAAAGGAAATCAAAGCTATAAAAAAAAAAAAAAAAAAAATCAGTAACATCAAGCTTCAGAATAAATCTTGTCAAATTTCCTGTTAATTTCTTTGGTTTGAGTCATATTGGAAATTTTGTTTTACTATTACCCATACACAATTTATTGTAATTGCCTTTGTGAATCACATGAAGCAGATAAATAGGTAATAACCCATCAGTGTCTCTTCTAATTGAAACAGTAGGAAATACCAAATAGAAGTAGGATAAAGCATGTTCAAAATCAACAGAAGGGCCTCCTGAGGTAGTGGGTATTTGACCCACAGTAGTACTGGATGCTGCAAACACTAGCACTCCACTTAGGTTAAAGGCAAAGATGAGTTGACAGAGAACACCACCACTGTGGAACTTTAAGTCTTCAGTACTTCTGTTCCAGAAAGTTCCTGGGCTGCACTCTGTTGCAGGCTGCATGGATACTTACAGAGCGGGACTATATAAAGAAGAATCATACACGCTTGCCTCTTTCAGAAGCATCTGCTCAGGGTACTGTCGAAGATCCTTGAAATATCACTGCCTTCAATTGCTTTTATGCTATCCTTGTAGTAATTCCATGAGGGAAAATATTAAGTTAGTGCTGTCGCTTACCCAGTTCTGTAAACATGTGACCACCTCCCTCCTTCACTGACATGATAAGCAAGTGCCACAAGAAAACAGGTTACTGCAATAATCCTAATTAATAATGGAAGGCTTCCAGTCTCTAAGACACAGAATACAAACTCATATCCAGATTCTGCAACAGGTTGATGCAGATGGACTCCGAGACCTCAGCTGAGTATCCTAAAAGTCCCAAAGGGCCAGGAGCACACTGCACCTTAAAAAATAAAAGCCTACATCATTCAAGCCGTTCAAGTCTTCTGATAAGGCTTTAATATTAAATATAGGAAAAAAAAAAGAGGCCATTTCACCATTTTTGCTAAATTAAGAAAAAGTTACCAATAAGAAAGCCCTCCACAACTGTCATGTGTCAACAGTGCTCCATCATTACCTTAATTTATTTAACCATACATTTCCATACCAGTATTTACACTGCTTCCTGAGCCTGCTGCTCACCTACTGCTCACCTCCTGTCTGGCACAGGCTTTTCTTCTCTTTTGTAGCAGCTACCTTGCAGCCTGTATTTGCTAACAATGATGATCTTCTGGGACCAGTACCAAAACCAAACCTGACAGACAGAGGGTTCTTGAAGGAGGGTGTGTATGCCTGCTAGACACCCTGCTTTTCCAAATCAATTAGTTCCTTTAGTAAAAGGCACTTCTTTTCACTTTGCTTTTAACTTCTAAGAATTTCTAATCTTATATTCCTCATTAATAGTCCCTTCAGGCCACAGTCTTTTTCTTCCAACCTGTTTTATAACTTGCTGCTTAGAGAATGAGCATCAGTCAGCTCCAAGAGATGCTTCACAGGAACAAGTACTGACTGACAAACAGAAAAAACACTATAAGTAGCATCAGCACAGTTATTTTCTGGAACAGGCGACACTGCTTAGGACTTGTGTCTTGAAGTCTCCTCCCAATCCAAGGAAAAACGAGTCATGGGAGCACGTACGAAGCAGTGCTTACTGGATAGGATGTATTACTCCATCCTTAACCTTACGTCTAGACATCACCATCATTTAGCGGAACACGGTTCTTGGAGCCCGACTTCTGCACGGCCGTTACATAAGGGTTCAGGGACACTGCACTGCCCAGCGAGGCACCGCGTCAGCCCCGCCGCCGGGCCACCGGCCGCCGCAGCAGTAAGTAGGTGTCTGGCGACCGGCTCAGCGAGGCCCAAGGCGCACGGCCACCCACAACACGGCTCCCGGACCCTGCACTGCCCGCCGGGCAGGGAGGGAGAGGAAGCCCGTCCGGCCCCACCACCCCGACCCACCGCCGGCCCTCGGCGGGGGCGAAGCACCCCCGTACCTCCCCGGCGCCCCCCCGCCGCGCCGGACGCCGATCCCGCCGAGGGAAAACACGAGGCGGGAGGCACAC
>JAAGNO010026623.1:10659-24078 GCA_033439905.1 Ceryle rudis | reverse complement strand
CAACCAGACAAAGTGTCAGTGATTAACTACCAGTCTGAGATTTCATCTGGGTCCCAAAGGAATCTGTCTTTGTCCTGGATCTGTTCCAATTCTTCATCAGTATCTTGAAAATTGAGAGTGCATTACAAAATCTGCAGATGACTCTGACTTAAGAGCACATTTGTAGAACAGGACCTGAATTCAAAATAATCTCAACAAATGGGAGAAATGGTCTCAAATCAACAAGTCACAATTCAGTAAGGCCTTTAACAAAATATGAAACTAGCAAAGAAGCAAGCAAATGCTGAGACATCAGACAGGGAATAACTCAGAAGTGTGTATTTCAGTGAAAAGCAAACTCAAGGTGATTTGATCTCATTTTAGCTGATTTTACTCAGTTTTTTCTAAAAAAAAATCATGGGGAAATCTCTCTCTACTTTTCCACCCCAGAGAGGTCTGGGCTGGTGCTTTGTATCCAAGGGCTGTGTGGATGAAAATGGAGAGGAAAGTTGCAAGAAAGACCGAGGTTACGGAAGCATGATACTAAAGGAGATGGTGAAGTGCACAGCATTGTTTGTCCTGGAAAGCAGAAAAGGTCTTTTTTAGAAAAAGCTGTTATAAAAAGTTTTCCGATTAAAATGGACCTTTGCACTCTGCCGCCACCCGCCCTGACCCCCTTTAGAGGTTTTTATTAATAAATAAATACATGTTCTGTCGTCATATCTGTTTTGGAGCTTAATGAAGGGTTGGATTCATTCCTCTGTTATTTTCCCTTCACTCTACTGAGCAAAAAATAAACACTATGATGATGAAAATTAAAATAACAGGTGCACAAGAGAGCAAAAAGTCAAAGTTAGAACTAAAAAATTATCAATTTTCAAAGATGACAGTTAAACAATAAAAGATAAAATAAAAATAATTGTCTTTTTCTTTCTTGGAAAAAAAAAAGAAAAACTATAATTCCTACTAGTTTTTATAGAAACATAACTGAATATTTTTCACCAGTTCTGGGGGGGTTTAGCCTTTCAGCTACATCAAAAGCTGAGATTACCCACCTCTGCCATTAGAGACAAGAAGTGAAAATATTGCAGCACACTCTCCCTTTGGCTTCCTCCCAATGCCAGCGGAGACTTTATTGGAAGCAGCACTGTAGGGATTTTTTTTCTGTCACTCTGTATTGGTTTGGCCACCCTAGGAGCAACAATATAGTTCCTCATCAGAGCTAATGCATCATCTTTGATCATCCTCCTAGTTTACATTTCTCATGCCTTTTATTCACATCTCACAATCCTCATCATTATACATATTTCCAAACTTTCATCTCCCCAAGGGCAGAGAGGGAATAACAGGGAAGTTGGAATTTAACAAGATTTGGCACTAAGCTTTGATTTATTGAATCAAAGGCTGGGGGGAAGGAGCACAGAAAAGGAAAGGGCAGGAGAAGAGCAGTGCACAACAATAATTTGCAAAGACCTTATGTGCCAGCAAAACTTTGATTGCTAATGACTGGCTGCTCTCTGCAATACTGATGTTGAGGTGAAACCTCTCCAGCCTCCTGGCCCCACAACTTCCCCCAGCCAGTGGAGGCAGGGAGGCAGCTGAGATGAAGTCCAGTCAGTGGCTTCAGGGCTGCCACTATCCCCATGTGCAGGTACACACACCCCCTGGGAAGATGCCCCCAGCCTCAGCAAGGCTTGGCTGTTGTCCATCCCACCACTGCCTTTCTCTGTGGAGTTAGACTGCAGGTACAGCCTGACTCGTTCTCCCTCTTGCATCCCCTCTATCTGCTCAGCTGTGTGGGAAAACTACTAACCTCCAGCCCATCCTGTCACGTCCTCCCTCAGCCTAACAAAGCAGTTCCACGGGTCAGAGAGTAAATCTCAGCCTATGGGGAGGGAGCCCCACTGCACCCCAATGCCTGCTGCATGTCTCCAGCAGCAAAATAGGGCTGCACAAGAGCTGGTCAGATGGGGCAAAAGAGAGTAGCTGGCTTCCACCACTTGCTCAGTGCCCAGAAATGTTGTTGCTGGCCCCAAACAGATAAAGATGGCGGTTTTGACACAAGTCCATCCTCCAGAGGTGTGCCAGAAGAGCAGCAATGTTTAAGGATCCATGCAAGCTTCCTGCTCCTCTCCTGATAGGAGCTGCTGCTCCCCACAAAAGCTTATCTCCAGCTTCAATGACTTCAGTCACCCCCTCCACAAATTAAGGATGTGAAAATTGAGCTGCACTGAAAAAACTGTTTGCTCCAGCTAAGCAAACAACAAAAACAGGGGCTCCCCCACAGTTTTTCAGTTGTCAGGACAGGAGCGGTCACTGGGATCCCACTGCGGGGTGACAGAGAGAAAAAACACCATTGCTGCCTGTTGCACAACTATGTGCCACATAAAAATAATAATGGCTCCATCTGCAAGAGCCCTCCTAGCTGTCAACACCTTCAGGCACACAAATGCCTTTGCAAAAGACAGATAGACATTTCCCAATTTACAAATTGCTACCCAGTACACCAGAGGTACAGGCAACCAGCCTGCACAGTCAAAGAAGGCAGAAGTCAGCATAAATTTATCAGAAGCTTTGAGGTGCTCTGTGCAAACATATTAACCATGCACAAAACAGAAAGGATAGACTGAGCATGGGAAGAGACGGCACTACTGCTGCTTCTGTTGTCCCTGCTTACCGGATAAACAGAGGACTTCTGTAGATAAACAAAAGATTGTGAGTCTAGCACTTCTCCCAGTGCCAGATTTAGACATAAACACACAAACGAAAAGTGTTCCTTAGAATAAGCTGCACTGTTTTGGCTTTTGGCACTGGAAATGACAGAGATTTGTGTCAGTGGGGCTCCAAAGTACATTAATCCTTTATAAATGTTTTTTAAATAATACATGTGCCCTGAAAGAACTGTCTTATTAAATTGACATCTAAATTTAAAGGCCTATTTGGGGAAAAGCATCATTTATTAAACTGTTGCCAACACCTTCCAGTCTCTCAGGAAGACAACAGCACACATGTTCCCTTCCTCCTCTGCTGGATCGCTCCCCAGCCCCAACAAAGCCCACATTACCCTGCCAAAGCAGAAGGGCAGAGAGCTTCGTGATCCCTGTGCACTGGATTGGTCTTCTTGCAGCCACTGCCAAGCCAGACCACTTTCCCCAGCATGTCAAGCCCCTGCCAAGCCTTCCTGCCAAGAGCTTGGTGAAGAGACCAGAAGCAAAGGAAACCATGAGCAGCAACCTGCAAAGTTCTTGCTTCCCCCAGCAGAAGGCTGCTACATGATGCAGCATGTATTAAGACATCCCTGTGACTGTTGCCATGGCTTTTATATGCATCAGCTTTGGCTTCTGAGCTTCTGAGATAGCAAACTCTGTAAAACATGCTTGTTTTAAGGACGTGAACAATTTCCATGTTGAAGGCAAAGCTCACAGTATGTGCTCTGCTCTGTCAAGGACCTGTTGAGCAGAAACATGTATGTCTGGAAGATGAGTTCTCCTGACAGACCCCCAAGTAAGTGCCGGGATGGTCTCCTGTGGTTGACTTCAAAACCAAAGTTTGCTCCTGAGAGCACTGTGCTGCCCAGGTGAGTTCATTGATGCCTGACTTCATCTCTTCCAGAGTATATGTATGCACACCTGGAGCTGTGTCTGTGCATCTCACATATGATCTGCAACTACATCTGCTTTTCAGGTGTGGAGTCTTCATCTCCCTTCCTGTTGTTGCCAGTTCCTTTAGCACTGAGCAAATGGGGATAAGGACTACCTGCAAACACTTTTAATCCACTTGTGCTTTACAGAAGCCCCAGATCAGCAAAGATTAAGAACTAGTACATTTGGGAATTAATCTAGATGAATGGATCATCTAGACACCACTAAGTCATGTTGGTAATTCCCGTTTCCTTCTGGCATGACTACTAGGAACATCAGCCTCCATTTCTTAGAGAAGCAGTCTTTGGGCAGAGGGTGCATTTCGAGATCTCCAAGTGCTTGGGCTCTAACCTTGCTGTATTGGAGGAATCACTATCCCCATTTCATCTTTCAGAGGAGATCAGAGCAATAAGCACCCAGCCTCCCACTGCCATGAGGAAATGGCAGTGTGGGGAGCAGAGCATCAAAGATGTGAGCTGCAGAACTGAACCCTTCCCTCCTCCACTTGGACCAACACAGGGTCCTTCTGGTCCAGGGCGTGCTGCCAGCACCAGGTGTTCTAGGTTACCTGCTCAGCAACAACAGTTTCGACAGCATTTATTATCAGGTGAGTAATCTCATGCCCAACAAAAGCATGAAAAAATAGAGACAGAAAAGAGAAATTCCTGACATTGCCTAATTTGTGATCTAACACCAAACAGGTCTGCAATAAATTGGAAATTTTCTTCACATAGCAGAGATCAATAAATGTAATTATTTGGACTTAAACCTCATGAATTCTGAAGAGTTTCTCAGATTACTTGGAGAATAAATGCTATTTTATACGATGTCAAAGCTGATCAGAATAACAACACTCACAGCAAAGACCCCATCAGCAGGAACAAAACCGTACAGTATCTCACTATGTCTCACACTTCTTAAAGGAAGATTACCAGGCCAGAAATCACGTTAAAAGAATTGATGTCTCCTCTCTTGAGCTATTAACAAAGCAAGCTGGGCTTGTAAACCTCTCATTGTTCCAGTCTCCATCTCTGATCTTAAAACTAACACATTCTTCAAATTTCATTTGTTTTCCTCAGTGACACCAGCTGTTCAGGCTTATGCTTTCTTTAAGATGGATGGTGAAGTTAGACAGGACTGTCTGTCAGAGATGGGGCCCAAATCCAAACCATATTTCCACAGACATGCATTCTGGGATTTGAGAGAAAATAGGATTGCCATCCAGTCGCCCTTGTTATTGGAAAATTAAAACGTGAGGAGCAAGCTAAGTCAGACTTAAAACCTGCCCCAGTTTTGTCTGTTTCCAGGACCTTTACCTACACTAGTATGAATCAGGGGTAATTCCACTAAAGTCAAGGTACCGCTCAGATGGAAAACTGGCATTAGAGCAGAATTTCTCAGGCCCTAGGGATGAATCAGTTTCACTTCCCATTAATCCTCCCCATTCTTCCAGCACTGTGCAATGTGTCTGCACTGAGCTCAGGACAATATGGGACAAAGTCTGAAACAAATTTATTCCCAGCAGAAGCCTCCCAGCCCAGAAGTCTATTCATTTTAACCAAGGCTACATGTTGGAGCCAATGTGCCATCTTTAGAGATCAGAGTATTTAGGATGAACTTTCTTCCATTGCAGTAAACAGAATTTTAACCAATTTAGATTGTGCATGACTTTGTCTAAGCAGAAAAAAACAGGTCAGGCTTTCCTATGAAGCCTGTGGCTGAGCTGCCCCTTCCTTGCCAAACCCACATGTACATCTCCATGCACCATTCCCCAGCCCTGGCAACCACAACCTGCCTGAATACAACCTGATAGTCACTGTTAAGTCTCTAGTGTAGATTTATGTATATTCGAGGTCTGCATTTGAAACACTCAAGCAGAGACAAACCTGGCTTTCAAAATTCCTGCAAAACAGGCTTCATGCCACCCTAAGAGAACACAAGACTGTTATTTTCCACTTAACTAAAATGTGGGGGGAAAGTGCATCCCCATCCTTTGGCTAGAACCCGAAGAAGCTGTCACTCCACACGCTTGAAAGTTGCATGTGCATTGAAAGGGGCTGTTCAGTATATGCACAAAGCTGTAATTATCCCAGCAAGTCTTTCTTCTAGGAATAGATTATCTTTGTTTTTGCCAATCTGATTTAGAGCTGTTCCCAAACTAAAATAAGTGGTAAAGTCCACAAACAGCTTTTTTAACTGGTAGAACAGGTAGCTTCATTCACCCACCCCACTTGGCTGCAGGGACAAAGCTGCTAGGCAAACAGCAGGTCCATGTGAGGTGATGCAAAACGATGAAAAAGCCTGGAATTCCTCACACTTCAGGAAACAAGACAGAAGAATCTTCAAAGCATGGATAAACTTGAAGGAGAAGTAAACTAAGCAGTGTCCTTCCTTTGCATTTCCAGCCACTGCAGGACAGGCCACCTTAAAGACTGCTAATGAAGGTGGACCCATATTGAGATGTGAATTTTTCCACTTTACAGTACCATTGAGAGTCTTTGTGGAGGCAGGAAGAAAAATCAAGCAGGACCAAGACAGGCAAAGGAAAGGACACTGACACCCTCAGAACATGTTGGGGACAGCCCCTCCACAAATAGCCACTGGGATCAGGAATTTTAGTAAAAGAAGACAAATTCAAAAGGAGTGTTAAAACAAACTTAGGAAATACCAGTGTCTAAGTAGAGAACGTTTCTTTATAAACTGCTCCAGCAAAACTATGCTGTGTCTGGTGTCTCTGCTGGTTGCACTAATTGGTCTTATAAGTCATCAGCTCATCACCTATAACTTCATCTGAGAAGTCAAACAGCCTGTAAGCCTTGGTTACAAAAGCCATCAGAAATCAGGAAAACAGAGTAAGGCTAAATTAGTAGAGAGGAAAAGGTTGCTAATTTTGTTCACTTTTAAAACAGGAGCCCAAAAATGCCACAGGTAACCAAATGAAGAACATCCAACCTTCTGCATGGCACCAGTTTTACCACACTGATCATATTCCCTCCAGACATGGGCAAATGCTTCCTACAATAAGAGAAATGGGAAAGATGATACATCACCTGATTGCCCAAAGTGAATCATGTTCTGTCCTTGGCAGCCCCAGAAAAGTTGCAGATCAAGAGCCTGACTTGGCTAGTGTAACTGAGATGGGAGTCAGGTTCAAGAGCTGACAAAAACAGTTATATCAGCATTCTGATAAAATGAAAAAATGTCAACTGCTACCTGTCATTAGGAGTTATATGTTGTTAGATACCCACAAGGATGTCCAGCTGTGTGAAAGTCATCAGCTTTCCAAAAACCTTGGAGATAATGGTAGGAAAAAAGAACAATCCCCTTTTTCAGCCACATGGATCTTTGTTTCTGAGTTGTTGGGTTCTCGGGTTTGTTTTTTTTTTTTTTCATTCCCAAACAAGTAAATTGAGTTTTTTGGCAAATAATGACAGAGGATCGTTGGGGGATAGATGTCAGAAACATCTCTGTATGTGTGTCTCATGCTCTTGTTTCTATTATTATTCTTCTACATCTTCTATTTCAACCTGTCTGCATTACAGACAGATACTGCTTTCTGTTCTGTGGAGATCATTACATTTGTAATTGGAAACCTCAAGAAATTTTTCTTCCTTCATGTCCTTTCAGGAACAGCTGACAATAGAAACTTTGGTGTCAGATTGTCATTCAGATTATGGAAAGGGAGATATAGCTATGAAAATGACCTATAATTTTTTCCCCTTCCATCTCTTCCTTCAAATACAGTTAGAAGCTACTAAAGAGGTTGCATTAAAAGCCCTGAGTAACTGGGACCAGGTGAGCACAGTGACGGTAGGTAGAGGCAGATGTTCTCATCAAGAACAATGCAATTTTAAATCCAGACAACTTTTATGTGCAGCTGATTTTCATTTCCAGTCCTTTACAGGCCAATTCTGCTCCAGGTTTCATCTCAGAAAGAGAAATGCCCTTCCACAGGGTATTGTCTCCTTCCTGCCATGCTGAAACCAGTCACTGTATCTGCTTTTATCAGGCCATTCCTCTCTATTGTACCACGTAGTATAAGCTGAAATTCTTTTGCATCTGGCAGCAGTAACTGCTGTTTTGCCCTGTGTCTGTGCAAAGCTTGGCCAAAGTGGCCTTGGCCACAGACAGGGTCTTCTGGATGCTCTTGCTCTGCTGACAGATGTATTTCATCGTACTGAGACATTGCAGTAACCATTAATAATAGTGATGGATATTTGATATTCCTTCTTTTATTGGTTTCACCACCTTGTGCTAAAAGTCTCTGGGGCTGTGATCAGAAAGACAGAGCAAGAATGGAGCCTGGAGTGGATCCTAGGGGAAAGGTCTGACCAAGGGGAAGGATGTCAAAGAAATTTTCCTGGGTAAAAAGAAAGAAAAGATGAAACGGAAACAAAGATATAGGAAAATTTGCCACTTCTATAGGAAAAAAAAAAAAAAACTTCTATGGGAAAAAAAAAAAAAAGTATTAAATTTGAGCTTAAACTCCTTGTTGTACACAAACACCATCAAAAATTGAGGTAAAAGAACCTTCTGTCTAGCTGTGGTGGAAGAGCAGAAGAAATACTTAAAGATATTTTTTTTATATAGCTGAAACATAGCATAAAGACTGTACTGAGGAAATGAGGAAAGCATTATAAAATAATTGTCTAATGGAAAAAAAAAAATGGTATTTTCATCAAGAAACAAGAGAAAGGAAGTGAGAAAATCTCCCTGCGTTACTAGCCAGCTTAGAAATCTTCTGCAGTACCTTTTGTATCACTAATTTCTCATTAAAAGTTGCTTGAAAGATAAGGAGCCCTGAGCATCATGGGCATCATGTCCCCTGTCTCTTCAGATCTGTTCTAAGCCCAGCCTGTAACCCGTCATGCTGTATTCATTTATCACATGTCTACAGTGGCCTGCTGTGCATGCTGAGCAGTTTCCAAACACTAAAGAAGGATGGAGCCACATCTCAAGGTCTCATACTCTGACAGAAGATGACAGAGGTTAAGAGAAGAACAATTTGTAATTTAGGTTTAAGGTTTATTTTACACTCAGGACAATTTTCATCTTGTTGGCAACGTAAAGGGGACCTCATAGAAAACAAAATGCAATTTATTATTATTTTATGGCTCCTTTATGTTTTCAAGGTATCAGAAAGAACCCTTTTGTAACTAAAAATCAATCTCCAATGTACAGATCTGTTCATTTCAGAGTAAACAACCCTGTGGAAATGTGTCTCTGAAATGATACTAAAAGTAGAAAGGGAGATGATACCACACAGCTTTGTCTTTTTCTGCCTTCAGGTGTGCCTTGGGCAGACTTTCTAGCCACTTAGCTGGGATTTCTGCTTTTCTGGCAAAGCCAAGACACACCATCTCTGCTCAGCATCTGTACTATATGTTACTCTGTCTGGGATCAGCACACTGAGAGTTCAGGCTGGGCAGGGGAATGAGATACATTATGCATGCAACCTGCTGTGGGCTCCCATGTGGATGGTAAACGCTCTCTGAGGACAAATGCACCATAACATGAGCAGACAGGATGATGTTTACTTGTACACCCCGGGAGAGGAGCAGTCTCTCTCTGGGCAGCATCCAGAGCCAGTCAGAGCAGGTTGACATGCAGAGCCTCACCTGCTGACAAGTACACAGGGAGCCTCTTCATATCCCCATAGAAAATGTTGGGAAAACACTTCTCTCTTCAATAACCTGGGCAGATCTAGTGATCAGGAGTTGATCTATTTCAAGATTGACAACACTGGTCATCACAGCCCCTGCTTTGTAATGCCAGTCTCTCCAAAATGCTTCCCACACACTTTACTCCATCTATCCCAGGACCAGACACACCATTGCCACATAACCAAGCCATGCTCTACCCCCACAAATGTGGTTTATCAATGTACTGTACTGCTGTACTAGATGCAGTCATCAGCATAGGATCCTTGATGAGAAACAAAAGATTTTTACTGGGTTTTCTCTAGTGTAGTGATTCATCTTTTTTTTTCAGGGTTCATCTATTATTAATTGTTATTATTTTTATAATTTGTTAAGCACTTTGAGCATATTTCTCCACACGGAAGACTAAATTTTGGTCCTGATCTTTGAGAAGCTCTATTTTAAGAAGACTGATTTTTCTCACAAACTGCTATGAGCTCAACATAATTTCTGCAATATTTGCAGCATGTCCTAAAGGTCTACCACACAGATCTTCAACTTTCTTTTTGTTTTTCCAGACATTTCTTATGCTTCTGTTTGCAATGAGACAAAACAGACTTAGAAACCTAACAGGTTTTTAAAAAAAGCAAAACCAAAACCAAAAAACATCTTTAGTATTTTCTTATTAATCGTATGATTTCCCTACCGACCCCATGGTTTTTCAACTACAGAAGGCTCTGGAGAAAACACAGTGAAAGCCACTAGTGGTAAAATTACACTCTTCAGGTACAACAAAAGGAAATACCCCACGTTTCACACATGTGATCATGTTTCCTATACTGTAGTTTATGCTACATGAGGGTATACAAAAGAAATGCTCTTTGATCTCCTCCAGACTACATGCACAGTTCGTGCATCCACTAGGTTGCCTCTAATCTAAGTATCTGGATTCACTGTGGATCCTGCCCACTCTGGATTCAGTGTGGTTCCTGCCCACTCTCTCCACCTGACTGTGGTATCTCAGGGCATATATAGTCTCAGTGTACTGTAAAGCGAGAAACAACCCAAGCTTTGAGAAAAGGAATGTGCTCACTATGAAAGGTTTTTACTTACTGCTTTCACAATTCTTGCACCCGGAACTGGAGTTTCCAGTTCAGAGACTTCTTTAAGATGTGATGAATAGAAGAAATCATTTCCATGGCCATGGACTGGGGCAGTGAGTGCTGAGACCTGCTATGCTAAAATGTCTGGAGCAGAAAAAAGCAGCTTGAAGCAAGGAGTAATGGATGTGAAAGCTCGGGTCAAAGAAGGGTATTGCAGCTGCTCTGTGAATCACCTTTGCGAAGCAGGATTTTTTTCCAGTGCCTGAAGGCAGGAAAAGAGTTCAGAGAGTGCCTGGTTCTGCTGGCCAAATAGCCCAGCACATCACCTTTCACTCACAGCCAAGAGCGATACTATAAATGAGGCAGGAGAGAGACCTGTGGTTATTTATTGGTTTAAAATGAACTGGGCATATTGATTATTTTTCCCCTTTTCTTTCTGAAAATACAATTAAGTTGGTATAACAAACAGCTTCACTAATGGACTGTGTCAGTAACTGATGTCTATCCTTAGCTGAAATGAACTGCATACTTCTCTGCTCATTTCACCCTGGTGTTCCCTACTCTGGCAGTGGTCCACTTACCGACTCATGAAATCCTTCCAAATGTACCACACAGGGTTCTCCTCTCAAAGCGGACATCACAATTTGTTTCCCTTCAGAGGGCTGTGGTCCATGCAATGAGCAGTTCCTTCTTCTGGCACTGACTCCTTACACAGCACAGGACAGCCATCACCAGCCAGCGGCTCAAGAGAATGCTTCAAAACCATTCAAAATCTTTCTGCTGAGGAAACACAGGGAGGTGACAGTCCTCTCCACCTACCTTTTCCACTCCCATACAGAAAACATGCCAGGAGTGGAAGACACCTTTCACAAAGGTAAATGAGAGGATGTCCAGACACCCAGCCAGTGCCCCAGCCTCTGTCCCTCTGGATTCATCCCAGAAACCAATCCCCATTTCCTGAGTCCAGAGATGAGACTGAATAGAGTGGGAATGTCCTGGCAAAGCTCCCACAGGCAAGGAGAGGCACTCTTCTTCCTGCTGTGACCACACCCCTAGGTTTCTATCAGGAAAGAATCACGGTGCTGTGACTTCAAGCCTGCCTTCAAGCCTGCTTACAGACAGTGGGTCCAAGAGGTGCTCAGACCACAGCAGAATTGGTGTGGACTGGTTTTGCATGGAGCTGCACACCACAGCTGCCCGAAGGTCTTCTGCTGGTCCAGGCTATGAGTTCAGTGGAAACAGCCATATCCATGAACTCAACCACAAACTGGTGGGCCTGCTTGCATGCCTAAAATTCAGCACATGATTCCAAGGGCCTGTAAGATATGGGAAGTGCTTCAGCTGAAAGCACCCCCACATCACACCATTTTGGGGGCTGGAAGCACCCTGCGCAGCAAAATGAAAGCCAGGCTGTGCTGGTAGGTCTGAGGGTGTCAGTCATCTTTCTGAAAGGATTACAGAGAAAGGCCTTGCATATAAATAGCAAAAACACACAATCCAGGACTTTCTGCCTCTGTCAGACAACCCTCGATAAGCAGTTGTGAGAAATACAGCAGCCACGCAGTAATAAAAAACAGGGTTACATTTGTCACCTCATTGACTCCAAGACAGGAAGTATAAAATATGATACATCTTTCTCCAGCAGACAATGTCTTTCATATCACCCGCAGTCCAGGTTTGGACAGATTGAAGGCCCTGAAGGAAAGTATAAATTACACACACACATATGCATGGGGTTACGTCCACAAGCACTGAGCACAGTGAATTTGCCACCTGCCTGTGGGGAAAACTGCCGCACAGAGGATTAAAGAGCCTGTCCCACCCCACTTCTGCCTGTTTCTTTCTACTTTAGTGAGAACCATGAACCTGTACTCAAAGGCAGAGGTTGGCATATAAGTCTCCACATTACCTGTCTAATGAAGCAAAACCCTATATTTTCAGAGGCCGACTGTCACACAGTCGGCTTCTCATCACACTAACAGCTCAGATACTAGCAGAGCTACTGGTGTGAATAAAACTAGACTTGTAAAGAGTGACTTTGCCGGAAGAGCCATGCAGTGTTTCTGCGTGGACAAGGCACTGTCAAGGAAGATGCACCTGTTGGTAATGTTATGCTTTTCCAGGTATTTTTCTACCAGATTGTGTCAGGAATAGGGCAGTTGCTGCAGAACCACAGTGGGGCTGCAGAGCTGTGAGAGCACAGCTCAATACCCCTACACCACTGATCATTGTAGACACACAGGCAAGGCCCTACAAATGCAAATATTTGCCAAGGAAGGCACAGTTTGGGTACCGAATTTGCAAATGAAGAAGTGATGCTCAGAACATAGAAAGCATGTATACTTTCCCCAGCTTGTCAAAAGAACATTTCTCCTGGATGTCCTAGGCTTTGTCAGCACTGGAAACATGTGAATGGCTGTAATCATGCTTACTGGATTGAGTTACGTGGCTAGTTTATCTTCATTACATCAGGGTGCTGTGTCTCCTTCAGGGGACTGACCATCTCCGAATTATACTTGAGAACCTCCTGTGTGTGTCTAAGGTTGGTTTCATATGGGTAATGCTTCATATTGTTGTCTCAGTCTGATGCTAGTTCCCTTCAAAGAAATACAATGGAGATGTGAAAGTGGACTGGGTTGTACTGCCCACCTTGTAGGTTTGTAACAATATTCAAAAATCTTGAGCGGCACACTTTGAATCCAGCCAAAACAACTGTTATAGTATGTCACTGGGGGTTTCCTCCTTTGTTGAAAGTCCACAGTGCTGTCATACCCTGTGGTGGGACCTGTGAGTCCCATAGCTGAGCCAGGCATCCTCTGAAGGCCCTATTGGGGAAGGAAGGAAAAGCAGTACTCTGACAACAAGGGGCATCAGCACCAGTCAGGGCCGGGAAGGCAGGTGGTGCCAGGCAGGTATTCCTAGAAATTATTCTGAAAGTCCAGCTTTAAGTTTGAGCAAGTATTCGTGTTGGTACCCAGTCACAGCTGCCTTTCTCAAGTGCTCCCCAGTAATGCCTTCATTCATATTCCTCTGCTTTTCTGTGTTTGTGGTTAAAAG
>JAAGNO010026623.1:0-10417 GCA_033439905.1 Ceryle rudis | reverse complement strand
ACAGCTGCCTTTCTCAAGTGCTCCCCAGTAATGCCTTCATTCATATTCCTCTGCTTTTCTGTGTTTGTGGTTAAAAGCCTCCATAGACTCCTCTGCACGTACCACTGAAATGGGGTTACTTCATGCTCTGGCAGATAGATGGGATTGTACTGTGTATATTTACATTTTTAAAAAAGATATTTCTAATGTATTTCAGTAATGATAATAATAATAAAAAAAAAATCTTTCTAGCCATTACAGTAATGGCTTTGAGCTAATTGCTTGCATTTGCATTCAAATATGGTTCTCCCCTCTCTGGCTCATTTCCATTTTTATGGAAATTGGTTTGCTTGCTAGACTTTAAACTCTCAGCTCTTGAGGACCAGCTGTTGCCTGACTTCCTCACTCAGGTAGGAACTTACTCCTCTGATTGCAATAGGACCATTTATGGAAGAAGAGGCTGCTAAACACAGCTAAAATTGCCAGAACCCAGCTTACAGTCCACAGGCCATGCTGGCTAGAACTGTGCTTTCAGTGCCTGAGGAGGTACACCCTGAGGGATGCAGGCAGACAGAGCCATCTCCCCTAAGAATTAGCTTTTCTGCAGCTCTTTCTATTACCCAATGGCATTAGAAAGTACATAGGGGAGCTTTTAGTGACTCTCTCATGTCATAGGCTGAACACGTAGCTGCTTCAGAAAGACTTCACAGCATGAAGGTCTCTGTGCCCTCAGCCTCCTGACCGATTGCTGGCACAAGGTGCCTGGTGGCTAACTAACTTCCAGGTTAACTTTCAGGCCATTCTTCTCCACAAGGGTCTATGCTATACTTGGCACAAGTCAAAAAGGGTGACCAAGGTTGCTTAAAATTCCTTTGAACATCTTGTTTGACAAGGTAATAGAGCCACAGGGGTGGCAAAGGAGTATGAAGTTGGAAACTTGCTCTGGCCAACCCAAGACAGCCCATCCCACAATGGATAAGCTGAGGCCATGGTCTGACAGGATCCACAGCAGCTGGCAATTCTACTCCTACCTACAGGATGACTTCATTTCTCTTGAGAACCAAGGCAAGAGAAATGTGGGTGAGACGTTCATCTGGAGTAACCTCCAAACATTTGCTGATAAACACAGTGATTGACTCTAGTCAAGCATTGTTGCACATTTCACAGGGGAGCACAAAGCCTCTCAGAAACTGTCTGCTGCCTAAATGCTGCAAAGCTGCCTCTGCTTGGAGCACACCCAAACCAGCTCAGAAAAACAAAGCCATGAGCAACAGACCCTGAACACATGGGAGAAGTATTCCAGCTCTGAAATATGTGTTGGACACTGATCTGCAAAGGAGGGGAAGATATTTTACTGCTGAGCACCTGTGTTGCACCTCTACTTGGCCACTGTGAAGTCCTAGTAACTAGCATGAGGAGGGGAGCTGTTCTTGAGCTGTTCTGTTTATGTTGCTGTCAAACTCAAGTTTGGGCTTGAGTTCCCAGAGCTAAATGACTACGCTCAGGTGCAAATCGAGCATGCCTTTGGTCATGTTGGGCAACTATCCCTAGGTGCCTCTGCCAGAAGAGCGGGGCCTGTTCTGGTCATCTTCCCTTTCTACTCAGCAGCTCAACTATTTGGAGTAGCACCAATATATCCCCCATATCCCCACTTTGTACAGATCCATGTACTCAATGTTCTCCCCATCTCTTTGCATGTTTTTTAACAGTTCTTTCCTACTTCTCTTTCATTCAAGGCTTAGCAAAAGCCTTCCAGTCTTTCTGCAGGCAAAGCATCTGCAGGTGTCCTAAGGAATTTTGTCTGAAGGTTGCTGTGTCTGCTTCAATGCTAGACATAAATTATGTGACTGTTCCCTAGAAAGTTACTTTTTTTCTGTATCCTACAGCATAGATGTGGCCCTTTTTTGTCACTTGTGAACCAGCTAAGAGAAAAATTAAATTAGTATCTTATAGATCTACATTCCCAACACAGAGTTTGTTGCTCTATGTCCCTAAATCTATCTGTCAACTTCTATCGCACATCAGGGCCCTTGCTGGAACAACAGCTCCACCATTCTTAAATTAGCTTTTCTTGTTTGTTTTTAAATGAAAAGAGACATCTAATTTGTGAGTGAAAACGTTTGTCATTTCTTAGGGGGATCCAGACACACAAAATACAATTAACATTTCTGAAGAATGTTGCACAGAGGTTCAGCAGCAGCTGACAGGGAAAATGAAATGAAAACAAATAAAATCAGTTGTTCTAATACCATAACTCGAGTGGCAAGTGTAATCTTCTCCTTTTATCTGAGGTCGGAATTGCTTTCCTGCAACAGCTTTCATTATAAAAATGCGGCACTTCTCGGAACCAGAATATTAAGACAACACATGCCCACAGGGGCCTAGATCATTTTAACAAGGAACAAACAATCCAGAATGCAGCTTTTGTTTCTTTTTTTTTTTTTTTTTTCTGAGCCAACACCTGCTTTGCAGCAAATGAACAATGGTAATGATAAGCACGACAACTCACACGTATCTTAGCTGAGATGTGCGTTGCTGGCATCTTTGTCTTCCTACCAGCTAAAGAAGGGCCCAGTGGCATTATCTTCAGGACTTCCAAACCCTTGGTCATAGTCTGGGGACAAGGTATGTGTTTCATCAAGATGGCGATCTTGTGGGATGTTCCTGAATGTCTCGAGAGATTGAAAAGCAGACAGGCTACTGAATGTCTCCCAAGTAATTTTTTGGATCATAGATGGATCTTTACCGCAATTCTACTCCTGTGGCTCAAGACTCATATTTGTTTATAGTCACAGAGTGAATTAATGACCCAGGCAGAGAAGAAACCAGAAGGTCTGATCCCTGCTTTATGGCAGATCCCCTAAGTGTCCCCAGCTACCTATTTTCCCTCACTTAAGTCGGGAATAGGAAGAGATGGACAAAGGAGAAAGCTGCATACCTACTTGCAGTTTTCTACAAGTAGTTATTTCAGGTACCTTTCTTAAGGCCTAAGTGAATGACACCAGAACCCAGAAAAAAAAGTTTTTAATATCTTGTGAATGTACTAATTCTTAAATCCAGCTTTATTTATTCTCTGAATGAGCTAATATCAGCTATGGCTGTGAAATTTATGTGCCAGAGCTCCTCAAAGTGGAATCTCCCATCCAGATGTGATTTGATATCTTGGATCTGAACTCTGCCATGGTTTTCACCATGGCATGTTTCCCACCTTCCTGGGAAGTGCCTGTGTTTTCAGCCACTCCTTCTGCCACTCAGAGAGCAACTGCCATGTGTTGTCCTAGTTCTGGCTGGTGAAGGCAGCACAACGCCTGGCTGGCACAGCTGACCTGGAGCCAGTGCAATGACTCCTGCAGAGAGATACATCACACTTCACGGAGAGATAAGCCACCTGGATGGAAGTCACCCAAGGGCTGATCCAGGCTTTGAATTGAGCTGTGCTGTCCTGTGCAATTATTTAAAAACAGAGAAAAGTAACCTAGTGATTGATATCCAAGTGATATGACAACTAATGAAAATAATATATATATTTAATTCAACCAAAGATTTCCCAGATAGAGACATCCTGGCATTTACTGGAAAACCAAAAACTATCAGCTTTGTGAATCATATGTTCGGCATTCAGTTATTTGCCATCATTTTTCCAAAACAGTTCTGCATGTCTTGTCCTTGGTTTGCTTCAATCCATTTTTTCCACTACAGATTGGATGATGGAAGAGTGATTATGCTTATTAAATTTTCTCACACTAATCTGCAAGGGACTGCATGTACAATGGAGGATGGGGTCAGGATTCAGAATGACCTTAACAGGCTGTAGAAATGTCTGGGGAAGGAACAGGTTAGAGAAGGCATATGCACAAGATTGTACACTCTTGAATAACTAGCAGCACAAAAAAAATGGATGGAAAATTATGAGTCAGATAGGAGTTTTACAGAAAATCATCAAACAGACTCTATGGGACCTTAACCTGCAGCAAGAAGCATACAGGCTGATCATTAAAAATTACTTTTAAAAAGTAAGGAAAGCATCTTGTTCACATAGATTGCCAGGGAGTCTCCCATCACTTGAGCTTCAAGGAGAGATTTGGACAAATTTCAGTTGGGAATGATTTGTGTGCCAGTGATCCTGCATAAGACAAGGCAATGGACTACAGGACAATGGGCTACAGGACCTTCTACACCTCTTCCAGCTCTGTATTCCTATGGAGATATGAGCTAGACCTGTTGCAGGACAGCTCTGTTGCTGCACAGGGGATTCCAGACAGGGCACAGGAGAAGAAAGACTACACAATTTATCCAAGGCCTGGAGATGGCCAGAGGCTTGAGATTTGGGACAGCCAGGGGAACATTTAACCTTGTAACCACAACAGAATCATTACTCTAGAACAAGTCCAGTGAATTTGCAAGCAGCATCTGCAGAGAATCTAAGACTAACCTGACCTAAGGATTATTTGTCACCTAGATTAGGGCCAAATCATAGTTTCTGGTATGGCCAATAAGATGACTGTCATCACTTAGGACGAGAGGTAATGGTAGCAAGGTGAAACACAGGAAGTTCCACCTCAACATGAGGAAAAACTTTTTCACTGTGAGAGTGACAGAGCACTGGAACAGGCTTCCCAGAGAGGTTGTGGAGTCTCCTTCTCTAGAGACTTTCAAGACCCTCCTGGATCTGTTCCTGTGTGGCCTGCCCTAGGTGTTCCTGCGTTGGCAGGGGGGTTGGACTCGATAATCTCCAGAGGTCCCTTCCAACCCCTACCGTTTTATGATTCTATGACTTAGGTAATGACTTGCACAGGATTTTCCATGCTGTAAATGCCAGACATTTGGAAAGAGTTCATTTTCAGAGGAAACTCACATAACTGAGCAGCCAGTCTGTGATCTAGCCGTCCCTCTGCTTGTTTGGTCACTAGAGCTTACAGGTCTCTTACAAACCTCCTACCTTCAATTCAGGTTATAAAGGGGGTCATGCTTTTAAGCTCTGGAAGTTCCCCAGCTCTGTCCCTGATGTTAGCCAGGGTAGCAGTCATCCCAGTCACATTGCTGCTGCGTTATTTTTGCTCTGTGCATCAAAAGAGGATTAAGGTCTTCAGAGCTGCCAATCCAGATTCTTTTGGTAGCAGTCCACTCATTTATGCAAACAAAACCTGCAAAGCTGGAAGGAGACTGATGCATAAGATTTAAAGCAGAGTATGCTGTGTTTTGCCAGAGAGTAAATCTACGTGCATCTCACTGGGAAACCAAGCGGACACTTTAAAGAAGGTGGAGAAGCACAGAAATGATGCCACAATTCACCCACACACATTGAAAGGAAAGGGACAGGAAGACCCTCAGGGCCTAGAACTGACAAGATAATGAGAGAATGTAAATAACTTCAACTGAGAATAGGCTTCGAAAATGTGAAAATTCTGTGCCTTCTGGTTACTTCTGTTTCCTTTAGAGACTTCACTGTAGTCGGTGGGACAGCATCAAAAGTGACAGAGGACAAAATGCACTGTTTTTCTGTTGGCAGGACTGTTTTTTCCTCCCTCGTTTTCCTTGGAACAAAATCGTGACACTTCCATTCTCCACAGCCCACTCCATTTCTCCTTTCTCAGAAGCAGATTGCTGGTTATATAAAATAAATAACAGAACCCAATTCAGATGCATGAACTACAGATGTCAGCTCTGCCTCTCCCCTTCTCTTGTCCTTATTAAGGTCAGAAGATCATGACTTCTTTTGGAAAAGGATAGAAATATTTCCTTGCAAGACAAAGGATTTATTTTTACTTAGTCTTCCAAGAATTATTGCTCAAAAAATACAAACTGTTTCAAGATTACACACTGAATACCTACATGTAAAACAGAGAACTTTCGGGACAATTAATGATTTCACAGAAGGGTCCTGAGAGAGAATTATTTGTAAAAAGGCCTACTCTTGCATGAGCTTTGTTCAGTCTCCCAAAAAATTACTAGTTTTGTCTTATCCATCATGAGATATGATACATCAGAAAGCATGACACAGCTTCAGTGAAGGGTGGCATTTTGTAAAGGTAACTGACCTTACGGCAATATCCATCTGCATTCCAGCTCTGCTCATGTCCTGGTTTTGTCTCTCTTGTTTAGCCAGGGCTGGAGTCCACCCAGAGCACCAGATTCCACACATGGGCATCCACTAGCAGAAAACTATGATTGAAAGCAAATTATTACTAGTGGCTGGCATGTTTAACTTCTGTGTGGGCAAACTCAGTTCTGACAGAAAATGGTGAGAGTAACAGCCCTGACTTCTGAAAGCCTTTCTGTAGCGAGACCAGAGAGCACAATGTGAAAGCAGAAGTTTTTATATATTCACAGGTTGTCCCAGTGCTGTTCTGCGGAGAGATGGGCCTTCAGCTTCCATTCAGACTTTTCACGGCCCTCTGAGAGTACAGCAAGGGAGCCAATTAGCACTAACGATGGCAGAGGTGATTTAGTGATATGGACACTTGTGTATAAGAAAATGACGGGTGCTGTCAGATCAGTGGAATAAAAAATCATTCCTGGAGCAGCCCAGGCATGCCAGTTAGCTAGAGGCATCAGGTGTCCAGAGACATGAACTGCAGATCCTGACCTAAATTTAGCCTGATGAGCCTTTTTTTTAAAAAAAAAAAAAAAAAATTGCTCATTATTCTGCTGTACTGCTCTTAACTAGTAAGCCATTGAGGTATACACATAATTCAAAGCACATTCACACCCCTACTTAAAATTATAGATGTGCTCATCTACATTGCTAGATATATTACTAGATGAAAGACTAGGAGCATTACATGGTTATATGAAGCACCAAGAACTCTTCAGTTCACACATCCCACGAAGCCAAGATGCTGACAGAAGTAGCATGAGAACCGCACGCAATCCTTTGGGAGCTGTAAGTGATATGTTGGTAACTGCATAGCCTTATATAGAATCATTCTGTATCTCTGCACAGATGAATGCATATACAAATACTAACTACATCAGTATTTCCCAAATACATACCTCCATAGATTGCCCTCTCCATCTCTTCAGTCTTTCCTAGGTCATTCTGAATCACTGAAAACTCACAGATACAGCAGGATTCAGGACAGAGGGAGAGGGAGGAATCAAGACCTGTAATTTTTAACTTTTGCAGTTCCTAGAAAAATTAGTCTCATCATTCTCTTTTCCCTTCCTGTCCTTTCACTTTCAGATCCTTTATCCCTGTACAAATTTTAAGCAGACACTCCAAGAGCTCGTGCTTCCTCTCCTGGTGAGGCTGCTCACAGATTTCCTGCGCAGACTGTCACTGTCTCTTCCATCTGTCTTTCCAAAAAGAAACTTCAGTTCTTTCACAGTCCCACACTGGCACTAATGGGTACACAGCTACTTGCAGCATGACTCTGCAAAATTACCTCTGTGGCTCATTAAAGCATCCTAGAAACTCCCACAAACACCACCAGAGTCTGCATCTGTAGATTCTGAAACTGCTTAAGACTCTGGAAGATGCCAGACTCATGAAGAATTTATGAAATAAACACGGTCTGTGCTAAGGGTCTGTGCCAGGCCAACAAGCAATCCTCTTTCTGGCCCACAATTGCAAGACCAGGCACCTTTAATTCCCACTTGCTTCAGCAGTATTCAGTAGGACCAGGACATTAGTTAGTACCTTTTCAAGGAGTGATTCTGTCTAATTAAATGCCTTACAAGATAGGCATCTATAGTGTATCTTATTAGATGCTTTAAAATGAGAAGTACATTCATTCGTTATGGAAGTACGTTTTGTACCCATCCCAAGATGAACACAGCTTATCAAAACTGAGCATGCAAACAGAGTTGCAAGACACAGAAAGAAGAGGAACAGAAATCACTGCTGAACGCTGTAGAGCTCTCCCTGATCTGCTGTGCAAAGGTCATTTTTTTAAAGACTAGAAATGAGCACAAGAAGTCTCTGAGCTTTGGGCTAGAGGATCTGAACACATGAAGGAGAGTGTCTTTTTAATCATTTAATTTCTCTGGTTTCTTTGAAGTCATTGTGCAAGACTGGGATATACTGAGATGTAACTGGTTTGCTTACTCTTTCCCACGCAGAAATCCATTCAGTAGACAAACATATTTTATCTTACCTACCTGTTTAAAAGTATACAGTATTATAGTACATCTGTAGTTATAGTGGTGTGGCATCTAAGCCATATCAGAAAATCTAATTCAGATACCACAATATAAATGCAACTACATTGATTTTAATGAGAGCATCAAAGAAGGTGTAAAGTGGAGGTGTTCCTTTTTTTCTTTAGAGGGTATGAGGAAGTCTTAGAAGGGTTTTAGATGCTAAAGCCTTTTAGATTAGAATTATTTCACATCATTTTCTTTAGGCATTTAGAGCTATCAGCAATTGCTTCCTTGCTTATTTTCTTTACTAGCAAAATCCAGGACTACTGTACAATAGAAGAGTTTACATAAATTCAAATAATAGCAGAATTATGGTACTACAGGAGTCAAGAGAATGGCAATGGGAGAAGATGGAGAGTGTTAAACTGGTTACATTCATTTAAGCCCATTTCCTACTGGACGTTGCAGATGAAAATGAATGCTTTTTCTAAACATCCAGTATCACTGTCTTCAAAGAAGCTGCAGCAGCAGTAGCCACATCACATTTACCAAGCACACTAAATTTCCTCTAGCAAGATCAGGAACACCAAAACCAATATTGTGGCTGCTTCATGCTTGGAAAATGTAATGAGAAAAAAAAAAGAGGAAAAAAAAAAAAATGCGCCTGCTTTTCATATTTGTTTGTTTGCCTTAGTATTGGCAAACACTGTCATGCCTCCTGCCTTTCTCAAAATAGTCTGAAATTGATACCCAGAAAGAGTAAGCTTCTATAGTTCTAAAATCTTTCATAGGGTTACCTTTTAACAAATGCCAGCTCTGACAAAGCAGGACAACAGAGACCTCAGAGTATGCTCCATGCCTGGCCCAGGCTGTCACGGTGACTCCCTGCCCAATCTTTTCCTACTGTTCAAGTCCTCTGTCTCCCCCTCCTTCAGACTGAAGACATAAGAGATGAAGGAGCTTTATGCCAGAGCTGGAATCCATCACATGTTCTATGCTGGGCCACTAATTTGCCCAGCTGCAACAAGATGGAGCAGCTGGTAAGAGCCATCAGCATTAACACCAGAGACAAGAGGTTCATTTCTCACCAACCTCCACAGTTTCTCAAAGGATCATAAAACCATTAACACTTGCTCTACACTAATAACTGCCCAGATTATCTCAGCATATGACCTGAAAATCCATAATTTCCCCACAGTCCAGTAGCTCACCTCTCCCTTGCTTCCCAGTCAAGTGGACTTTATGAGGAAGGGGACAGATTAGCCCAGGGAATTCTATAATGCTCTCAACAAAAGAATAAAGAGTCATCTCCCCAAAGTCCCATCTCAACCAAACCTGTCCTTTTCAGAGAGCATCCTTCCTTCAAAGTATATCCAAGCTCCAACTTCCTTTCTTCTAAAAAGATAAAGAAAACTGGCTAAAAGTAAGATTATTTCAAAACTTTTTTTTTTTTTTTTTTTTTTTCCCTTAGAGAAAAAAGTTGTTTCCTAAAACTGCTTTGCAGTCCAAGAAGCTGGGCAGCGAGGGCACAGAAATGCTGGCATGAGAGGAGAATGAGCAATGCAGGTCAAGGGATGGATGGGGCAAACGTTATCTGGAGAGAGGTAGGGGTGGTAGAAGATAAGCAGGGACAGCAAGATGCTGGGATGAGGCACAAAGCTGAGAGTGAGGCACAGCTATAAGGATAGTTTGGGCTCAGAGGTGGCATGCCAAATTTGATGGAAATGAGTGGATGTCAGGGCCCCAACAGGCACCAGAAGCAAAGAAGAGCCCTCATGACACCCAAGCCTTTCATCCAGCTCACTGTCAGGACCCTGCTGCCTAGTAGAGTGACACCCCCCACACACTCCAGAGCAAGGACACTCACAGCCCGGGCACAGAAGTGATGCAGACATGACTCCTGAGCCAGCTCCTAATGGGAAGGGCTTGTCCAGGAGCAGGCACTGTTTCTGGCCTGCTGAGCCCAGAGGGAAAGACTCACGAGCTCTGCAATCCACAGAGCATCAGTGCGAAAGAGACAACTGCCCTGCCACCCACCACCACAGATCCTCCCGCCCTACTCTCCCCACTGCAAGGGTGCTGAGCGCCAAGCCCACCCCAAAGGAGATTTCATCATAACTCTTAATGAGGTCGTCTTCTTTCATGAGAGTGTTTCCATAGCAACAAAGAGGTGATGCTAATCTCCAGTATAAAAGATGTAGTTAAAATGACATGGTTTGGAGTTGGGTTGGTTTTTTTTGTTTTTGTTTCTGTGAGTTTTGTTGTTGTTGTTGTTGGGCTACCTACATAGTCCTTTCACTCTCCAATTTGATGTTCAAGTAGTGGATTGCTGAGAGACTGGAAGAAATATGCTATG
>JAAGNO010026622.1:81350-112028 GCA_033439905.1 Ceryle rudis | reverse complement strand
GCCCCTCTTCAGGAAAATAAGTAAATAAAAGGACAACCCTGCTTTGAAGGCAGATGACTGCATTTTTGCCAGTATGGGCAAAACTGCAACTTAACTGTACATTACTGTTTATTACAGTAAGTAATAAACTTACTGTAGATTTTGAGTACAGCTTATCAGCAACAATCCTGAAGCCACATAACATAAAGATCATTTTTTTTTTTTTTTAATTTATGCCACTCAGAATACGCAAACAACTGGGTTCTTCCTGCCTCCCAAAGGAACATCGGGCTTGACTTAAAAACAAACCAAACTAACTTTACTAAAGCTGTATCATTAAGACACACATCCTGACAAACCTCCGTGGTCACTGTAGGAACTGAGAAGAGAATACCTCTATGTCTGTCTGAAAAAGAGTTTACAGGTAATGATTTCTCATCTATTACAAGAATAAATGTTTTCCATAATTGCATCAATAGAGCTAAGCTATGTATTTGGTTGGCTAGTATTCTTCTTAAGTAAAACCATACAGAAAAAGGAATTTGAAAACTGAGGGGAATAATTTTTTGAATATGCTTGCCCAGAAAAGAGGTAGTAACAAAGCTAATCAATTTCAAGTCCAGAAACAGAGGAACAGATCTAGTGCTTGGCAGGGCTCCCTTTAACACTTCTGCTAGAGTCCAGGTGCAGGATCTGTTCCTTAGAGGAAATCTCCATGTCAGCGGACACAGGCAGTACTGACATGTAAGTGGGTTTTATTTTTCTCATAGCTGTGATTACGTTCTTCCTTATTGTAGAATGTGAACCATACCTTAATTTTGGTGAGTAAAGTAACCAAGGACCTTACATATGTTAGGAAAACAGTATCATTTACCTTGCAGCCTAACCACCTCCGTTTACCTGGTTTTTATATATATTTTTTTAACATTACTTTTTTGCATATATTTTATTGGAAGCCTCATGCTAATTCTTAAATTGAAGTAATTTTCTTCTGTTAAGTTGAAAATTTCCTGTCCAGCTCCTACTGAAGTCTCTGGGAAGACATCCACTTGGGCTCTGTAATTCATGCACATTTGAACTTAACAGAGAAGTCCCACATATATAGTAAGTGTAAATTCCAGACGTCAAGTAAGAGTTGAGAAATGTAGTGATGTGCAAAAGCAGTCTCTTCTCTTCTACTACTATTTTTGAAGCTTTTAAGTAAAAAGGGTGGCATGTTTGCCAGATACCTGCTTTTGAGATAGCCCACCCATTGTGGTGAATATCCAATTGCTTATTCCATTTTCTTTAGCTAGGTGGGCAAGATTTAGAGGACACGAATGAGGGCAATCTTCCTCACAGCTTTTATGAACGTCTAGGATGCTTCAGCTAACTTCAGGCATGTGCTCTGCTGACAGCTGCATGTAGGCTATCTCCCACACATTTTTTCTTTTAGTGGAGCCATGTCTGCAGCCACAGAGCACCATTTGGTTTTCAGGCCCTTAGATCACCCTTTCAGTGTGAGGTGAGTTGAATGAGGAGAGACCTCTTCCTCCCCACGCAGGGCTGGCACTTGGCTGACGAGATGGATCCCACATTGTAGCTTGAAGCTGGAAATGTTCGTACAGGGAAAGTGATGGGGCAAGGAGAAGAGATTTCATCTAGCTCGGCATGGCCAGGGAGTCCCTAGTTACTCCAAGGTCACACTTATCTTTTTCCTAGATGAGGATGATCCCCTCTTTACTGTCACTTGGCCTGAAGCAGGAGAGTATGAACTATTTCAACTGTTCCAGCAGCTGTAATAAAATGATGCTAACTTTGAAGACTTCACTTAATTCTGAAGCACTGAGCTGAAGGAGGGGACTGCAGGATCACCAACCCAGTCTTCAACTATCTATTCCTTTACAAAAGTAGTTTTCACAGAAGTAAGTGACACTTTGCTATCAATTTTAGGGTAAGTTTTTTAACTTCTGTTTTATAAACAAGAATGTAAATAACATAAAGGAGTAGCATGTGAGTTGCCTAGTTCACAACTGCTAGCATCAGCCCAAGCATTAGTGAACACAGGTATTGTTGTACACAGACATCTGCTTCCATGTTCTTACGCCTCAGCTTTTGACACCGGCCACTTTTGATTTCATGTGTTCACTCTCCAGTCACCTGAATTTAGGCAAGACCCTGGTGTCAGAACAAAACCTTCCCCACATTCAGTGTACCCTCAGTATCTCCATAGCCCTATCCTTACCCATCTTTAGCAATTAATAATATTTTGCTGCACCAATTTGAAGTTAAGAAATTACTGCTTTCAGGGTGATTCTAGCTGGAATAGCAGGGCATTATGTTCCTGCCAGCAACACTCATCACCTTCTTCCTAGTTTCACATAGTACATGCGCTCCAGGCAAAAGAGATCTCATTATACAAACAAGCATGGCACAGGCAGCCATACTCCCGTCTTGGCAGTGGGCTGCTGCACAGGGCTGTGCCAGCAAAAAACACTCTTAAAACAAGGGCAAAAGTTCCCAGGATTCTGTCTCAACACACTGTTGAAGTTGCTGGTGATGGAGATGGGATCTGTGAAACAGATGGTAATAACCATTCTTTCCTGGGCCAAATGCCTTTGCTGGCCTTCAAACAGTTGTCCTTTCTGTGGAATCCATCAGCTAGAAGGGTTCCTCCACTGAGCACCAAGCACTGCTTGATATGAGGACTGACTTCCCAACAGTCACTGCTGTCCCCAGCAAGTGTACAGCAAGGCAGGGAAGAAGGGGAGTTCGGACCTTCCCGACTCACCTTGCAGAGCTGAATCAAGCAACTGTCGTTGTGTATGCACATTGCAAGGGTACTTCTTATGTTACTTAACATTTGGTTGCAAGATGCAAAATTAGTGTAAAATAACCGTATAGCAACCTCTGTGGATGATTTCTTGGGAAGTACTGTTGGTTTACTGGCAGTTTAGCTAAAGTGAAGGGTTACTTAATGCAGCAGCTAAATAAATCGCAACAGAGTTTATGGCACATGGGCTGCGGGAATGAAACTAAATGTAAGTATATAATCTATGCAAGATATATAGTGGCTGCTTTTTGTTTAGGATGTGGTGTGTTGATGTGTGTCAGTAAATCCCAGAAACTGCAGTGTCTGAGGCAAGGAGTGATGGGTGACCTACAAAATTACCTGAGATGTATCAACAGATAAAGAAAGTTGAAGGCTGGAAATATTTTGGAAGAAATGTCAAAATTAAGAGACACCCAAACAGAGAGAGGAAAGGGACAGACCTGGGCAGCTCAGCTCATAAATCAGCTCCCAAGAAAGGGGTGAGCATTGTGGAGGAGGGCTGGTCAATGGTGGAAACAGGCAGAACCAGAGTTTGCTTATTCCATCAGATTTTAAAGTGACAGCAGAACATGTGGGAGGGACTGAGAAGAATGCAACAACTGAAGTAAGAGCCTTAAAAGAAGCAGTGATCGAGCTTGGCCACCAGCTACTGCAGAAGTCACCAGATTTTACCACTTTAAATAAAATTTAAGTGTCAAGTATCCCTGAACTTAGTTCTCTGAGTTCCAAAACAAGTCATGCAGTCCAGGGGCCATCTTGCCCTGAATGTTGTCTCTTCTTGCAACAGTTTAGAGCTTGTTGACTCTTTGCATGTCATCCCTGTGAGGACTCCATGTCTTAACTGCAATAGTGAAAAACTCTGCCTTGCAGCCAAAACAGGCTTGTGGTGACAAGAGCTGTGGTCTGTCCTCTATGTCAGCAGTAAAGGTACAGGTTCTGTGCCAGCCATGACACGGAAAACAGTCATAGTGGGGTTGTGTTTGATAAGTGGGGAAAGTAGTTTTGCTGTCAAGAGATAAGACTGTAGTTGTGGTATTCTGCCATCACTCGGCTTTAAATTGCCCACTGATTTTCACCTTGTTGTGATTACTCACACTGAGAACTACAGTTATCATCCCCTACATTGGCACAGTCTTCTATCTTTTTTGAAAAAGCACCTTTGCCCTGAGCCTTCACCAAGATAACATCTCAAACTCGAGAGAAGCAATTCAAGCTTAGGGTTTCACTTGTCTGGTCAAAGTCTAATACGCAAAAGTCAGTCCCTTGGTGGTGATTTTCAGGGGATGGTTTTAAGCTTTAGTCTGATTTTCTTGTAAAGCTAAATCTAATCTAATGTTCAGAAGTTGATTCCTCACTGTGATTAAAGATGTTCTGAGAAGGTCTTCAGTAAGACCAGGCTGGAGAGAACTGGGGTTGACATGAAGCTGCAGGAGACTGCTTTGACAATTATGGCAAGTATGAAGAAGCAGATGAAGCTGCAATTGCAGTCTGCTGAGGAGCACAATTGTTTTTCGGTGATGTAGGTAACAGAAGTCTTCAATGGTCAGGTTCTAACTGGGTCAACGGCCTAGCCATAAACCCATGCATCTGCTTGATTTTTCTATAATTTTGCATTATTTTTGGACAATTTCACCCTGTTGCCCACCACAGAGGTCTCTGGTCAGTGGGCTCCTGTTGTTCCGTGGTTTTCTGGAAGCATACTGGGGTTATCTTTGGGAAATCTGAGTGTGAGGATCACTCAGCAGACAGGGGATGCACTATGGGGAGGCTCATCCCATTCCTGGACCCACTGCCTGACGGTTGGAGCCAGAGGCAGCTTGGCCCCATGGTCGGGACTGCTCACTGGTGACAGTTGCTGCAAGGATACCCCAAATCAGACCATGTCCTGCCACGGCTGCCTACACACCTCCCTCGCCTGCAACTGCACTTATGCCTTTTATATTATGCTCCCGAGACTCTGGTATAATTTTATCCGCTCCCCATCCCCAACCATCTCTCTCAACTGTCAGTGTTTATAACTGCTGCGCACAATTACTCTCCTCCCCTAACCCCTGCTCCACCCCAGAGGCAGCTGTATTTCCACAGTGAATGAAGCAATTCCTGTATGTACGATTTTAAAGTGCTTCGGGACCCTTTGGGAGAGAAGGTGGTATTGTACAAGTACAAGATATTATTAAAACAGGAATCTGTGTAATGGGTGATAAATTTTGATACTGTACATTTAATATAATATGACGGTTGTAAATCCAGTGAATTACCATAGGTATTTGCTGTGCAGTGTGTTTATGAATTGTTTGGGCAGGTGTTTTTCAAGTCCCAGTTTTTCACACTAAACGTGAATTATAGGACAGTTTAATAATATTCCCTACTAGATTCCAATATGCAACAATTAGCTGTGGAAATGTTAACACTTGATTGCTGAGCTCGGTTGCTGATTAAGTTCATGTCTAAGAAGGAAAATGAAAAAAAGCAGCACAGAGAAGAGATCTGCAGTAGTAAACTTTTAGATCTGCCTTTGATCTCTTACAAGCAAATACCTTTTAAAGCTGCAGAAATCAATAGTTTTGATACTGTCCAACCATATTTTACATGTGCTTTCATATAGGTTATTTTGATTGCAATAATGAAATAGTTCTCTAAAGGTTTATATTCAATAGTTATACTATTAATATTTATTGATGTGAAGGGATATCTGTACTGCACATGTTATCTGCATCAAACCTGGCTGTATAGTTTTAACATCAGATCCAAAATAATGTAATTCAGGATTACTTAGGGTCAGAATTTCTTATTTTTATTTTTTACTGACTTCCACATAAAAAAGACATATAAGACCTTGAAAAAACTTTTCCCTTCTCTGAAGAGAGAAGTGCTCTATTTCACTCTTCCATCTGCTTTTGTACTATGAGTTGAATCTCATCCTGAGCTGACATTACACCAAGCAGCAGAGCAGTAAACTATCAAGAGGTAAGATGGGTGTAGAGGTTTTAAAACTTAGCGACTGAAGAACAACTCTTCTCCACCACTATAGGATTTTGTGAGTGTAAATTGGTCTGTCATTAGTTTTACTAAAGCCTATTGCCAGTGTTCTTTGAGACGTAGAGCGCTTTGCTTTTCACATAGGTATTTCCAGCTCCAGGGGGTTTGCTATGACTTATGCAAGTTGGGACCTTTGAGATGAACAAGGCTTAGGGCCAGGTTTTGTCGGTGCTGTGCTTCCACTGCTCTAGCTGATGCCCAGGGTGGCTGAAGGTGCTGGGCATCACCGCCTGGTTTCCAAGCCCGGTCCCACCGTAGCTTGTGCCTCCCTGAGCACCCAGAAGCTCAGCACCACTAGGATCCGGCCCATCACTGAGCATAGCTGGATCTCACTAGCACAATTTTACATGCTGGTAGCTCAGATGGAGGTTTACTTAAACATTTTATTTCTTCTTGACTGGCATAAGGAAGGTGTCTGCAGGCCACCCCCCCATCCCCACACTGTGCCTTGTATATGTGTAAAAGCTGCCCTTGGCCCCAGATGATATGTTTGCATTTCATAATTAATGCTGAACTTGACTTGAGGCAGATACCAAAGGACGATTTTTTAAACAGATGTTGCAGGTCACTTGTAAGTTATTTGTCAAATAAGTTTCAGAGCACAAGCCGCTGCTTTTGCCATTGTAACCAAAGGCGTATGCTGCTCAGCAGCAGTAATTACAAAGCCAGGGCAACGCAGGGAAAATTCATCTTATTTAAAAGTGTTTTAGTGTCACCAAACAGCTTGCTATGCCATTAGGCAAGTTTTGCTAGACACATTCAAGTTGAGGGTTTTAATTTGTTTGAAGTATTCTCTAAAACAGAATTATGTTGGAGTTTACATAAAATGAGAGAATGACATGAAAAGTTTTAACTTAAGCAGCAAAATATAAAGGCTAATCTTATTTAAAAGTAATATGTGTGTCTTGATTGAGTGCCCAGATACACTCAACTGGGACATTTTAGTGGAATCGGTTCTAAGCTGTTACACTGAGTTATACAGAGTAGGTTTTCCTGAGCTCACATTGCCAGACCTGAAATACTCTTGTGGCTGCATTTAATAAAGAAACTAAAGTCTCGGGTAAGGGGATATGATTTTTTATGACAGAAGGAATGCAAATAACTTTTAGTCTCATTGCCTAGACTGGGTTTGGTCTGATTTGATGGAGTTTAATAATGACTTATAACCTGTGCTGACAATGTGCAGACCCGCACAACGTCATTTAACTCATTTATTCTGCTTGCTGTAAAAACAAAGAGATGGCAAATAAATATATGGAAAGTTCATTGTTTGTCAGAGGGCCCAAGCCAAAAGTTTTCAGTGACCTTTTAAAATATGGTCCCAGGCTAGTACTAAAATGTCTGTCACTCAGCGCACACACTTGCACAATTTGGCCTTTTAACCCGTGCATCTTGTTTTTCTCTCTTTCAACTGGTTGTATGAATTTCAAATCAGCTGCAGCTATTTAAGTTTTTGCATTGGAGGATTACTGTAAATTGCAGTCTGACAATTACAATGTACAGCGCACAGGAGAGTTATTAATGGATAGGCCTACTGATGGCCTTTCAGCGCTGACGAGGGCCTGGTGTTCCTCACCCGTAATTAGATCCAGTGGTTGGGGTCTGCACGGATGAGGTAGGGGAGGGGGGCGGCTGTGGAGCACCACTTTATCAGAGGAAGATATCAATTGATCAGAGATAGTTACTATCGGCAACGTCTAAATCTCTAATTCACCTTCTTCTTAATGACTTGTATTGGCTTAAGAAGCTAAGTTACTTGACAGCACGGAGCTCAGCTGACAAAGCCACGCAGGTGGTTTTAATAGAAGATTTCTGTTGCTTGAGATTTCACTAAAGACAGAGCAACAGTTCAACAGACACAACAGAGGCCAGTAAAAAACCTGGTCTGCTGCTCTGCTCACTGAGGATACCAGCGGGGCTCAGCCTGCAGCAAACCACTGCTCCCATTTACACGGCACTTTTTTTCTTTGCAAACCCTGCACAAGAGTTTTCTCTGAGGTTTCAGTATTTATTTTACAGAATAAATCTTATGTGGGCATAAATTATATTTGACTAACTAAAAACCCTTTGGGGGGGGGATTTATATTGTTTTTCACTGCCCTATGAAAAACACTGTCCAGAACATAATGTTCCTGAGAAATTAAATATGTTTCTTAGGATGACGAGAAAGTCTGACATCCAGGAAGAACCAGTAAACTTTGTAAAAGTTGAAGATAATGGTCATTAGCTATTGATAAATTCAGAAAATAAACTGGCTGAAAACCAAGTTCTTAGATTATGAACCATCATGAACCAAAATTTCAGCTTTTTAATGAAGTAACCCAAGAAGTAACAGTTTTGTGCTTAGATTATCACAGTGTAAATCCAATAAGAGATGGGCATCTAGCTCTCCAAAGCACTGCTGATCTAGCCCTGATCCTTTCTAGAGGGATTACAACCACCTGCTGGGAGGCTTTCCATGCAGTAAACCTTGTAGCCAATCTGATGTTCACAGTATGTCCCAGAGGTTATTTTATTATTATTATTAAGATTATGTATACCCATAGCAAATACAGGTTTGAGTCTGTTAAAGCTTTTTTTTTTTTCAGGGTAGATGTTTGTTTAAAATCTTGTTCCAATCTCTTAACACATATTGAAGTAAAATCTAATTGAGTAGATCACTGGCATAGGCAGAACTTTCTGTTGTTGCTCTTGAGGGAGAGCTCAACCATAAAGCAGGTCTGTGATACTTTGCATTTTAGCCTTGAGTGGAAACATATTTATCAACACAAAACATGCTTTTTTTAAGCCATTCTGGAACTACCAAAACTGATTGACCTGTCTTCTGATTTCACTACCAGGTTCATGACTTCACTCCCAATACCACTTCTGGGTTGGTGTCATGGTTTCTACTTGTGAACACTGCCATTTGTACTTCTACTGAACCTGCAACCCAACTCTGTAAACTATGGCTATTGCAGATCCTAAGTCATAGACCACTCACTTGAAGTGTTAAGAATAAATACACCGTGCACCTGTAGTGTGCTGTTACCTCAGAGTGCCTTCAAAATTTGCTAATTATGGTTTATAAAGCTCTGAGTGTTATCCCTGTCAGAGGAGAAAACAAAGGCAGAGGGAAATAAGTAGCTCTTCCAAAAGCAATAAAGTATTAAATGGTTCATTAAGTGATTTGCCAAGCCATGTATATAGACTGAGCTAGACTATGGATTTAAATCCTGATCCTTTGATGCTGATGGTGAGAGTTCCATTGGCTTCAGTCTTGTCAGGTGCTCACGGGCATTTTTTTTTGCATGAGGAGAGTACCTAGGAGACCCAGTCCCACGGGAGAGTTACCGCATAATTATGCCTCAATAAAATGAGGATTGTCATTTTGGAGCTGACTGAGCTAGCTAGCTGGGGTGTCAGTGCCATCCTGAATTTAACATGGGTGTACCAACAAAAAGCTAACTAAAGAATGGTGCTGAGGTGGAGGGCTGCTTCTCTGTACTATGAAGCAAAACAAAAGTATGGTGATAGCAGTCATCTTCAACCCAGAATGCACCTATTCTGCCATGGACAAAGAGAGATGGCCAACAAGTCCTTTTTGGAACAGGTGTGTAGGTCAGCTCTTTATTATAAAACATGTTTTTATTTTCTAGTTGCATGTGTTTATGCCCTGAGACTTCTGCTTTCTGTGTTTGAAGTTACATTGTGCGGGGAATGTTTCTTCACTTGTATTTGTAGAGTAAACTGTGCAGTGAAGAGCAGTTACTGACATCTTTGAATACTATTATTTATTTACAAATGACAAGAAGTGGTGGTGGCATAAAGCAATGTGGCTCTACATGATCCCAGTGTACCACAGAAAGATGTTTTCCTCCTATCCCATACAGTGTGTGGGTTGCCAGGTATTGGTGTTGGGGCGGGCCTGAGTCTCCGCCACGCTGTCTGAAACTATGTGCCAAATAGACAAAGGTTAAACGTCTCATTGAGGAAGACTTTGGCACCAAGAATCAAACACAATCTTTTCTCTTGCTGTAAGTCTGTCTTTTTTATTATTTAATTTTCTTTTAAGTATGGGTTGGAATGTTTCAATTACTTTATTTTACTTTACCTGTGTTCACGGACTTGCCAAAAGAATTGTTTTGGATGCAAAGAGCAAACCTCAATCACTCAGCTCTTGAAGGTGATAGTTTTGGCATGTTTGGAGGGTTCGAAGCAGGGGGGCCACATTATTTGCTCTTGTAAAAAGGGGAACCTCTGCTGACTCAGTCAAGCTCTGTTCATTTACAAAGAAGACAGGGCCTAACAGTTTACTTTATAATGGTTTCCATAAGAGACAACTCAGCTCAGTCCCTGTGATAGGCTGCACGGTGTGAATAATAGCCAAGCTGTTAGCAATTTTGAGCCAGCCTGTTAGCACCATGATCTTATCAGCTGAGTTTTTCAGAGACATGTCACTGAGCCATTCCATCACAGCCACATTGCTCTTGCAGTTCACGTCTTCCTGTGGGGCAACTTAACACAGGAGCTGCTGGTTTAGGTAACTCTTCCCCCTTTTGCTGGCCAATGATGACTCTGTCCCACCATGTAATATTTCAATTCAACCATGCTTATTCAGTTCAATGACTTTGAAGGTAGTTGCTTCCCTGCTTAATGTCCACTATGACATTGGGGTAAGCTGGTCAAAAGAAGGTACACGGTAGGTGACCTTATTCTAACAGTGTGCCCGTGAACCAAACCAGAATATGATTTTTTGTGCATTGGAACATGTATCTATATCTCATTCTTCTTCCCTAAGTAAAAAAGTTTACTAATTCAGCCTTTAATATATATATCTATATATATACACATACATACGCACAATATGTATATGTGTATATGACTTGCTCATTTATGACTTGCATGTCAAGTCATCTGACAACAAAACAAACAAACAGCTCCACAGCTTCTGACAGGAAGCACTACTGCAAAAAGCATTATAATGAATAACTGATTTCTGTCTTAGTGATGCCTTTATCTTTTTATTCCTTTTTAAAACAAAGTCTGTTTTGATTGCTTTGCTATACTGTTAACAGATACACTCAAAATGTTGGCAGTTATGTTCAAGGCTGGATTAATATAGGTTTGTTATTTTACTAGCATATCCAAAGGCAAATACTCCTACTGGACTCCACCCTTCAGCTGTGAAGCAGGTTGTAAATCTGTCCTTTTTTTGTTGTTTTTAAAGTAGTTTAGGGGCTTTAAAATGGTATTTAACATTATTACAGTCTGCTTGAATATTGTACAATTTCTAACTATTTCTTCTTTTTTATATCCACTTTTCTGCCACTCAGAAGCTTCTAAAGAAAACAATGCAGTTACTACTAATGCCAAGGTGTAGTAGAAGTGCTTATAATGTTCTTAACCACTGCTCTCCCCCAGGAATTTAGGTGCTATAATTTTTAGCTTGCTAAAAAAGCCCCAACAATTACAGAGGGAAAGAATGAAGGCCACATTTTGAGACTTTGTCTCTTTGTCTTTGAGGCTGGAGTAGGTAAATTTGTCCTTGCTTCTTTCCCTAGGAAAGCTCCAGTAGGTGCAGTGCTAGCTGTCCTTGTCCTCCTGATGCCTTCCTTAATGTACCACTAAGAGTGTGGAAAAAAGTATTCTGTGTCTGGACATATGGAAGGAAATGGCTACTGGGTCAGAAGCCAGCAGTTCTGATGCTAGCACATGTTCAGCCACATCCTCAAGCACTCCATGACCTGTGAAAATGAGATCCTAAAATACCCCTGTTCATTTGTTTCTACTTTGAAATTGTGGTCTCTGGGCTTATTCTCTTTCCTCAGAGACAGAGCAATGTAATCTGAATGTTGAAGGAAACTGTTATTTGAGCTGATCTTCTTAGATTCTTGACTGATTCTAAAAATAGGGCCATTCTATCCATTAAGATAAGACTGAAATGCTGGTGACGTTAAGCATGGCTAATAGCTTTGGTGTTCTGGTTTGCAAAAAAAAATGTCCATCCTGCCCAGCAGGAACATTGTGTCTGTCTGTTCTGTCAGACCTGAGTGAGAAGCTCCAGTCTATCAATTGTCACCTCCCACCATGTCCTGGCAGCTATTGTCCCCAGATGGAAGGACTCGGTGAACATATGATATTTCAGAGCTCTTGTGATAAATGGAAGACAAATGTGCTTCTACCTCAGCAAGTCCTCTTCCAATCTTATGTCACTGAAACCCCTTTGCTGTTTGTGTTCATTTTCTGTGCAAGACTCCCTTTATCTGGACTCCTGCTGGTTCTCACATTCTCCCCCAAGTCCTGCCCCTGCCCTGGGTGTACGCATGGGAGTAATGCAGTATGTGCTGGGGAGCTCTCAGCCACACCGATAGACTGGCACCTGTGTGCAACGTGCTGTGTAAACTCAAGGCTGCTGGCTATGTCAGAAGCACATATGGACTAATAGGTGTAAAAAAAAAAAAAAAAGATTGTCAGTCTCTGTAAGCTAAAGACTGTGTAGATTGACATCCAACCCTGATTTCCTGCGCTGCCATGCCCTTCCAGTGCCTGTGTTCCTGCTTCTCCCTCAACACCAGCAGCAGTGTTCGCAGACTACACACTGAGCTGGGTGAGAGAACTATCCCTGTCACAGTGTATCTTTAGGTAATTTTCTTTTTTATGGTCATGTTAGCTTTCAGTTGGATCAGGTTCCTAATCTGACTTACTGCATAACTGTTAGGAGCACCAGCATCAACACAAGGGAGAAGGCAGTGCTTCTGGGGGTGGGAGAAGCACAAACAGTCCCTGCTTGCCCTGGTTGCAAGCTGCTGCGAGACTGCTGGCTATACGCTCCCAACTGTGTCTCCTGTTACACCAACCACGGGACTGTCACCAGGACCATCTAGCTCCTGACCTGGTGCTCAGGTTACTCAAAGAGCCAATGTGTCTGTGTGTGGCTGCTCAGTCCCAGCACAAAGAAAGCGTTGGAAATGGATGATGATAGGTGAAAGGGGGAAATCTGGGCCACTGCTCTTGGGAACAGTTGGCAGCTGGGTCAGTCTATGTGTGGTGTGAAACCGAGCTGTGTGGAGGCATGGATCATAGCATCATCTCAGTGTGCTCATGTCAGACATAGCAAGCATTTAGAAATTTACTTCAGCGTTGAGATAGAAGAAGTTTTCTTAATACTTCTGGAAGATACCAGTCTGTGTGCTGTGGCTCACATCCACTCGCCTCCTTCCCCATCCACTGTGCTCACACACACACGTATGTACACACACACAAAGGCTTCTTTGTTGGCATGGAAAAATGCTCCAAAGCGAGCTGCACATCCAGAACACAGCTCTGTTTATACCTAGAATCATGATGGATCACTGTGGGGAACTCTAAATCTTCACAACTCTCAGATCTCTATCAAAAATGGGGGCAGCTGGAGCATGCTCCATTTAACGCAAACTACGTGCATAGCTGGATTCCTTACCACCTTGTCAATGCCACCCTCAACTGCCAAGGTCTGAGAGCCCCTGAGTCTACTGAAAACAAAAGGAGGTGAGGATTTGCTTTGACTTGAATGGAGGTTTTTTAAAGGGAACTTGGGAAATAATTAACACATAATTAACCTATGGAACTTTCTGCCAGGAAGTATTACTGAGGCTAACCACTCTGCAGGGTTAGGAATTTATATGAATAATAAGAGGTCCAAAGTGGAAAAGGTATCAGTCTTTAAGGTATGGAGGGCATCATTAATAAAAATGAGTTAAGGAGATATTTTTCTAGCTGTCTATTATAGGATGTAAAGCCTCTGGGAATAGCTACTGATGAAGACAGTAGAGCACTGGTCTGATCCACCCTGGCAAGCATGTTTCCTATTAAATATTCAATATTACAGTTGTTGTGCTCTTGAGCTAATAGATCAGGACTCACCTTGCTTCCTACTGTGCTCCAGGAAGTAATTGCTTGTTCATCCGGTTTAAGAAATATATCTTACTTGATCCCAGATCTGTCACTCTTGTAGACTGCCACTATCTGAATGATTCATTGTCACTTCATTGCGCTGGCAAGGTGTTTCTTAGAAATTAAAAAATACTTATGGAGGAAGGCAGTCTGTTTAGGGAGTGAACTACATAAGGGTGTGACATCAAACTGTCAGAACAGGTCAGACCAAAAGGCCACCCTGCCCAGGATGTATCTTTGCAATGGTCTATACGGGTCTAAAGAAATAATATAATCAATGGAATAAACATAGAGTTATCCTTCCTGGTAGATTGTGGCATTTCATGTCTTGTGGACTCTTGGAGCTTGAGGCTGCATCCCCACCACAGGGCTTGATAACCACTTAAGTTTTTTATTTCTTTTTGAAGGCTTTTTATATTTTGTCCTCCACTAAATGCTGTAGCAGTTACATCTGATGTTGTAATTACCCACTGAGTGAGAGGGTGCCTCCCCTTGGTTGTTCTCAGCTTGCCTGGCCTGCTGCCATGGGGTGGACATGAGTGAACAGTCATTCCCACAAGTTGCTATGGCTACAGAGGCATATCTGATACTTTCTGCCTCTTGCCTCCACCCAGTTACCTTCCAGAAGATCCTGAGATATCTCAGTGCCTCTGATTGCTCCCTTACTCCCCTCTTCCAAAGAAGAGATGAAACATCTCTTCTCAGGTGGGTTTAGCAAGAGACACTGAAGCTTGGAAATACTTATCTCTGTTTTATGATTTTATGATTCTGTGATTATATGATTTTACACCCCATCCCCAAAGCAGTCAGCTTCGCTTCCTTTTCTCTTTGTCCCTACAACAGATCTAAGTTTTTGCTATCTAATTCCTCTGTAGCATTCGTGATCTTACACACTTTTACACATTCTCCTTATCCTCTCCACCCCCAACACACTTAGTCATTTCTTTTCAGTCAAAGTACTTTTTCTACTGACTGCTTCCACTTATGATAGTTCCTTGTCTTCTACTGCCCTTGATGAACTTTTCTCCAATATATTTGTTGTCTTTCCCTTTTGCAGTTCTCCTGCATGTTCCTAGAGACTGGGCACCTGAAACAGCATCAGGGATTCATGACATGGGGGCACCATGCAATTATGCAGTGGGGTGGTGAGCACCATGGTTGTGTTCTCCTAACACAAGATTATGTTTGCTCTTTACACCACTGTGAATCCCAGAGCTGATACTTTCAGAGAACCATAATGAGACCCAATTCTATTTCCTAAATAGTTTTTGAGCCTTCTTAAGGAACATAGCTCCAGGAGCAACCTCTTGAGAAAACTCCACCAGGAAAACGGAAAATGGTTCCTCTAGCTTTTTCACAAGAATGAAACTATGGCCATATTGGATCAGACCAGAAGTGCATCTTGCCATGTCTCTCTGATAGTGGCTTGTGGATGCTTAAGGAAAGAACAAGGTGTTATATTGTGATATTTTCTGTATATGTTTTCCATATTATGCCAGTCTGTTGCTTGGAAACTTCTTGGCCAAGCAGTTACATCTGTTTTGGTTCTCACAGTCCTTAGGCAACCTTTCCTCTGTTCCCTTTCATGTGGATTTTTGAATACCTTTTATTTCAGCCACTTAGTAACCTGCAAGAGGAACTTGCCCTTATTCTTGAAGAGCCTAGGTCTAAGGAAAGGCAGGTAAGAACCTTTGGTTACTGACCTTTCTTTTAAAACTCCAGATTCATTCATCTGAGAGCCACAATAGCCATGGGCATGATTTATTTGAAAAGTTACTTTTTCAGTTATAGTCTCCTTGTTCATTTGTCTATCTATGTGAGAAACTCAAGGGAACATGAAAGCTTTCCAATCTAGCTTGGAATGAGCAGCCTCAGAGTGCTTGGAAACCACAGTGAGGCACATGGTTCTCGATGGGTTGTTGAGTCTCCTGCTGCCATGACGGCACCATTATCAGTATGGAGCAAGCCAGATGAAAGCCAGATCTGCTGTCTGCTCAAGTTGCAGTCACACCTCCTGGTTGCCATATAGACACCCCCTCTGTCTCAGAGTGTTAGACTACATGAGTTCTTCCAGTTATAATAAATACACGGTGAAATATTAAACACTGGTATATACAATTTTTTTGGCAAAAAGAAGCAAAAGTTGGAATCTGAATTTAAAACCGTAATGCAACAGTGAACATACAGATTTATGGTCTTAACAAACACATGTAACTTTTGAGACATGCCTAACAGACATCATGCTTTTAAAATGTCACAGTTCATGTAGCTATCACTTCAAACACTGGCAAGGAAAATGGCACTCCCAGAGTGCTAGCAAGATCTGGCTGCACAGTAACAAGGCTCAGAGGTCTAAAATTAAAAACGTCCAAGAAAATGTATAACATCTTAAAGACCTCATTCTGAATGCTTTATACCATGCTCTGGTTTGAAAAGAAATAATTGTCTGATCAGCTAAATAGAAATGAGATGTTTCCACTACACCTTCAGCAGAGGAAACAGAACTGTTTCTAATGGAGCAGCTTCCATGGGCAGCATTGTAAGCCCTGCTGATGGAGGAATGTCTACTCCTATGAGGCTTGCTTGCCTTTCTCTGGAAGATGTCTAACCGGTGATGCTGACGTGTTTTACACAGTGCTCCATCTGAATGTCGCTGATGAATAGGATGTATTCTAGTTCTGCAGTTATCAAAAGCCTCATTTCAGTTCACAAGGCAGATGATAATTTTTCTTTCTGTTACAGCATTTTAATAATGTCATCTTGGAAAACTGTTTCAGCAAGCGAGGTACACTGACCTAATTGAGATCTCTAATATAAACAGTCAAAACTCACCGGGCTTTGAGACCTGCTGCCCTTCTAACAGCAGCAGACAGACACCCCTATGGAAGCAGCTTTCTCCCACTGAAATGCACGAAATCATTTGATAAATGAACCTTTTTCTTCTGGTGCTCCAGAAAGTTAAAATAAATATCAGAACCCAGAATACAAGAACACGTATTATGAATTCCTAGCAGACTTCACTCTTCAAAGAAACATGTTTGTGTTTGAGTTTGGGAACTTAAAAATACAAATATTCTGGTGAACTGAGGCAGGAGAACTCTGGAGTGAATTTATTCTCTGCTAACAGGATATTCTGCTGATGCACAGCATTAAGTAACCATAGATCAGATGTTTTAAATGTTATTTTCCATATACCTGGGTGTAGTTTTACAACCAGCTGCCCCCTCCTCCTTGTCCCAGAGACATACTGCTTGTATTACATTTTCCTGTCCTTTCCCTTAGGGTTTGTTGTCAGCCAGATCAACTCCCTCAAACAATTGACCTCATGCCCTTGAGTCCTGCTGTGAACACAGTGAGGGACAGGTACATGAGGCTTAGTGCAAGGGAAAGAGCATCTCACGTCCTTTCATCTGCAAGCTCACTATTACCTTTTTCAAACCTCTAATGCAGCTGTTGGACACTAATTAGTGCACTGACTACCACTGAATTCCTTGTTTCCCTTGATGGTTCCAGTCATGCTTCCAAGACAAAGCTTTCTATCGAGTATGATGGGACTTTCCATTTTGGCTTAAATAAAGCACATAACAGACGCACAGCTAAGACTCAACTATAAATGTGGAACCATGCTTGAAGCACATTAGGATGAACTGTTCTATTGCAGTTTCGTATTCCTTCTAAGAAGAGTTCCTTTTGCAAGGAAAATGGAAATAAACAGAATGAAAAATAAATTATCTTCCCTAGAGGGATAAAGAAGAAAAATAGGGAAGTCCATCAAAATCCTAGGATTAAAACAAAAAGAGAAGAAAAGAAACAATTCCTGTGTTGCCACCAAGAGACGCAGCAAAAATGATTGTTGTCTCTCTCTGTTGGTCAGGTTTCTTTTCTTATTTCCCCTTAAGGCATTGAAAGCAGCAGCAAGAACCACATCACCCTCTCAATTCTCAGGTTTACTGATCTCCTTTCTCTCCTCTACCAAGCTGCCAGGCTTCTCAAAAAAACCTTTTAGTTCATGAAAAGTTCAAGGATTGCTAACTTCTACATAGGACCAAACCAAGAAATTTTAATGAAATTCCAGACTTGTTATGGAGCTAGAGTATTGTCACAGCAAACTATTTTGGTTTGGAGATTTGATTTTACATGCAGTACACAAAACAAAGTAGGGAAAAAAGGAACATCTTCAAGAAAATGAGGAAAAGAGGTATCCCCAGTCTCTGTGCCTTCAGATCCTTTTTGCTCAGAGTCTGTAACGGGCATGTGGTGGGACACAATGCAGTACAGTATTTTCTGCAAATATGACTGCAGCTGGAGGATTACTGCCCAAAACACAGTAGTAATTTTATCATCTGGGGACAAAATGTACACAATCTCAGCTGAACTTAAGCATTTGGCTTCCCTGAAGCAGCTACCAGCAGAGATCATCATCAGCTTTTTAATGTCTTTCCAGTATTTAGGACCACTTTTCTCAGACTGAGCTTCACGACTGGATCGTTGGGAACTCAGCTGCCAAGACCATGAATTCTCCATGTATGACCATGTCTCATACATGTCCTTCCCCTTCCAGCACATGTATATCACAAGCCTCCTGCTTCCAGATGGGATGATTAGGTGTGTGGCTAGAGCTGACCAGCTAGTTGGGATGATTTCTTTAATTACTCCATTGGGAAGATTAAACTATTTCCCTAGCTGTGTCCCATGAGCTGGCCATGTATTTGTCACCTTGTATTTACAAGGAGATGACAAGGAAAAACATTTCATATAGGGTGTAGTGGGTGGATGGATTATGCAGAAATTTGAACACGGAGTAAGCAACTTATTTAAGAAAGGTACAAGTGCGTAGATTTAAACAGATTAAAAGCCTATAAAAGTTTGGAGTTCTTTTATTCTTTTGCTGCCCTAGATACCAAGGCAAGACTGAGATGAAAGAGGGGCTCATGGAAGTGTACCTTCTCAAAGACCAAAGGGCTTGTGAAGCTGGCCTGAGACACAAAGGGAGACTTGTGAGGGGCAGGTGGTCCCTTGAATGCCTGTGGCCCTTGTGGTGTCACGAGCAGTTTTTGGAGGATCTGAAGTCACTTCTGACAGCTCCATGGCAATGTTTGTACTGACACTTCTCAGCGCTGGGTGCTGTGCTCACCTCAAACCCCTCAAAGTGTACAAAAAGGCTGCTTCTCACCAAAGCTTTTGTCTTTGGCTAAGGTAATTTAATACGAAAGACACAGAGAAGGAAGACCAAATGCCTGGTGGGGCAGCATGCTGTGGGCAGGCTGTGTGGTGACAGCCTCTGCCCAGGGACAACACATGCGTGCCTGGAAAGATCCAGAAGGGGACACAGCCCCTGCTACCCTCCACTCAGCACTGTACCTTTGTCATCACAAGGTTTTACATATTTAATATCTCACTACACTTGTATGATTTCCAAAGCCCGTATCTCATGAATGAGATTAATATTTTTCAAAGTGCAAATAACCCCTTTAACCCCAGGGATGGTAGCCCTGGATTTTGACATTGTTTCTATCATACATTTCTCTGAACCCCAGAATAAGTCTGTGGTTTCTCTGGTTTGTCCAGTAAGCTCTTTTGTGACCCCTTTAGTATCCCACAGGCTGTGCTTGGTCCTGCTTCACCAGGTGGAGAGGCTGCAGGTTCTGCTGAAGTGCATACTGAAATTAATGCAGAAAGCTGCCCACATTGTCTTGAATTATAAAGCTCTCCCATAATAAAGAAATAGATTTATGGATGGGAGATGCTTGTGTGGTGTATTGGTAATAGCTTCTCCTTGTAGAAATATATATTCAAAAAGATACAGAAATGTTGAGCTGTCAAAAAGGTGATTGAAGCAGCTACCTATTATCTTTCAGGGAAAAAAAATGTTCATTTGTCACTGCCCATCTTCTCTTGATGTGGTTATCCCCAATTAGGCTAAAAGTGCCAGAATTAAAATATAGTGTCTGCCAATTTAGCTTTACAATGGCTTGATAATTATAGAGCAGGAAAATAGTATGTCTGGAAGGGTGTTAACTGAAGAGCAAAGGGGCATGTAAATAAACTCGACAATGATACAGAAAGGCAAGAAAAAGACACTACTGGATAATAGTGTTATGGTGTGAAGAGTTATTTACATGCAACCAGAGCTTGTCACAAATAATGAGAATTAGAGGAAAGCCTCTGCCCTTGCATGCCATGCTTGCCATGGAACCTCTTTGCCTCAAAAACACAAACATGGGAGTTTAACTTGCTTTCTGGATTGCACAATGCAGAAAACTGAAAACTGTCTTCTAACTAGGCCTAAAACATGGTCACAGTGTCTGCCTCCAGGCAACTTCCTCTTCAGAGGTCAATCATATCCAGAGAAAAATCAGAAGATGAATATGGGACATAAGGAAGTGCTTTGTTTTTCTTTTTAAAAACCATCAGTTTTGAGTGGTAGGAAAACTCCAAAGAACTGTATGGCCTCATGGTAAAAAACACAAGAGTTAGCAACACTAGATATTTCTCTGATACTATCGACACTAATTACTACTTCCCTTCATCACCAAATAGTGCTTATGGAAAGATTAGACAAAACTTGTATTGATTTCTGTGAATTTCACTAGAGACCTTTATGGCTTCACAAGGCTGTCAGCCTCTTTCATTTGTAAAGAATATTAAATTGCAGCCCAAAATCCTGCATCCTTTGCCTGCTTAAACTAACAGTTTCTGCAAGTCACTTGTAGAGCTTGTCTACATGTGATCCCGGTCTGCCTGTTTTCTGAAGTAGTTTAACCTTGCTCTGATCAAATTCCATCTTTCTTTGCGATGGTCTGTCTTGACCGGAAGTTATGGTTAGTGCAGCTCCATTAATTATTAGAAAAGTAGATTAGCATAGATGCAACACTGTGTTAACACAGCATCACCGCTTTTAGCCTGCTCTGAACATGTGCAGAGTGAGCTGATGTTTGCTTGGAGAACACTGTGTAAATGTTATTTTCCCTAAATTAAAAGGAAGGCTTGTACAGCATCCAGCAGAGGTCCTGCTCTGTGACAAGGTCTTTTATCTGCACTGAAATATAAACAAGTATCTTCTCCATAGCTAATAAATATCTTCAGGATTTGGCCCATAGAAATGTTAAATGGCATAGGTTTGTCAGATTAAGAGGTATCCAAAAGACTTCTCAATTTTTTTCTGTCACTGTACTTTAATGGAGACACGATGCCGAAAACTACCCAATAACATTATATCCAGTTTATTGCATAATGCCCCACTTTGTGGGCAGGGAGAAGAAAAAAAAAAAAAAAAAAAAGAAGGAAAGGAAAGGAAAGGAAAGGAAAGGAAAGGAAAGGAAAGGAAAGGAAAGGAAGAAGTAAATATAAACAAGAAATATGCCTTCTCTTCTGAATGAAGAGATATAAATTTTTAGATGTCATGGGGATACAGAAAACTTGGAAAAAAATGGAATCAAGCTCACTATTCAGGATTGAAGAGCAAGAAAGCAGGCAGAAGTTGCCCTGCATTTTTAAGTAGATCAATCACATGGATTATTTTTAAGTCACTGCCCTGATTTTGCGGGGCTGCACTGCTGTTCTTGCACAGGGAGGATGCATCTCACTGCCTGTTGCCCCCTCTCTGGAATCTCATTGCCTCCCTGTGGATTTCCAGCAAACACATTGACATGGGGAAAGTCATGTAGTACACAGTTTCACATTTTTTTTCTTTTAATGCAGCATAGCATCTAGGAATAAGGGGGTAAGAGAGACTGTGTCAGCAGCTAGGGGCTGCCCGCTAGGTTGCCAGTGGCCAGTGTAATACAGTCTGATTGGCTTCTACAGACACTTTAGTAACATCACACACAGAATCCTGTGGTGTTAAACATCCTACGTGAGAAAAGCTCTACCACTTTTCCTGAGAGCCACTTGCCTGATGAGTGAGTCTCACACTGGCAGTTTTCAGGAAAATTGCAGTTATCCAATTCACCACATTAAGAACTATTTTCCATCAGAGCAGTCAGTGGTCAACTGTAACCAAGGTTGCTGCTTCCATTGCTGGTGAAACACTACCTGTAAGTAAGTGTATGTGGTAATGTTGCAGGAAAATGTCAGACTGTACTGCTGAAGTTCAGCCTAGCAAGTGTTTTCACCACCTTTTCTGCACTCCTATTTATCTCCTCACTTTATGCAGTTCGTACCCTCCACTATGGTGCCAAGGATACCCATATGGCAGCTTTGGGCTTGAACAGAGTTAACTGATGTGGATGAGAGCAAAGTTTGCACATTAGTTTTTGTTTGGGGGAGTGTACAATACAGCCTACCACAGCTGTGTTACGTTGAATGTCTTCCAATCTTCCCCTATAGTCAGGTTTCATATCTCTATCTAGGGATATGTAAATATTTCTGAATCTGGCTTTAGGAGATGAAGGTGCCTCACTATCATCTATTTTCTCTGAAACAGGCCATATTCTTCCTGACTTGTTCATGCTGAGGTAGCACAGCTGAGCACCCTGGTCCCATGTCATCCCACAAAGGCACCTCTCCAGTATTTCTCAAGGTTCACGAACCCTTCTCACATACACTTTCCTGCTCCCCCTGTGTTGCTCTATGTATGAAGTGCAGCAGCGTGCCTGGAGCAGCAGTACAAGAGACTGTAACCCTCCAGCCCCACACAAACCATCTCTCTGTGTGAATGCCTAAACCCCACATAAAGCAGGACCTTCCTGCCACGGGGGCCATCTCATCTCTCGCTACTTTACCATTGCCCTGTTGTTCCTCACCTGCCTGTGTCTGGGGCTGGACCTGCTTGCCTGCCTCCTGGATAGGGAACTTCTTGCTATGTGTTTGTTCATAGCAGACCTTGAACGCTTTACCTCAACATGTGCCATCCCTAGTGGCTTCATACAATTGTGAACTGTTTAAGGACAGAGGTGTGTCCAAGGCTCAGAAATTTCATTCAAGGTCACTGCAGGCCTGGGACAAGCCAAGGTCTCAGAGGTTTCAAAGTTCTACATTAATGTCTCCTCATGATGCAACCAGCAACTGAGAAGTCCTTTTCAGGTCCTCTGCTTCAAGAAAGACTTGCCCGGGTTTATACCTTTCAAAAGGTTTATACCCCTATGCATTAAAATGGCAAAAATACTTAGCAGGATCTCAACTGTTAAATTTTCCTGGCCTGGCATCATACTCAGATGTTGGAGATTTTCCTTCCCTCCTCACTCACATTCCCATGACCTGGGGGACTCAGGCATATGGGCACTTAAAAAAAATCCCCTTAGGAGTCTATCTCCTTCTCCAGGCATTTAAATACTTACAAAACTCTGGCCTGTTGACACCTTAACAAGTTTTATCTGTATTTTTCATCTCTTTCCAAGAGCATTCACAGATTGGGATCACATAAGTTGGTAGTGTCCCTGCAAGTTCTCTAACCAAATAAGCTGGTTACTAAACATACTGAATAACTAAAAGAAAATTAACAACCTAAAAGTATGGCTCTTTTACATCCTTTTAATGGTTTCCTTTCATTTCCATTCACTTGGAAAGAACCTGACTAAATGGCAAAAAATAAATACCTAGAGAGTCACTGGGCCAAACACATTCCTGTTGTAAGGCAAATGAAGTTACCCTTGGGACAAATTTAGCTCAGTGGGTTTAGGTACGCTTCTGTTTTCCATGTCAAAGGACTCACGGCTGATAGAAAGCACATCTCAGTACATTCACGCCATTAATGAAATCAACCCATGTTTCATGTTGTTTAAATCTGAAGACATACTATATAGTTCATATTTCACATCAAATAGCCCTCAGAATACCGTATCAACCTACTTCTGCCCTTCATGATACAATCACCCACAAAAGTTGACATAGCCAGACTTTTAGGGATTTCTGCCTCTTCAGGCAGTCTCCAGTGAATGGAGCAGAGCCAGGGCAGGGGATAAATGACCCTTCCTTCCCCAGCACAGAAAGATGTAACACAAAGAGTAGTGAAAAGACCAAAGCATCCAAGCCTCTGTCCTGTGCCTCCCTACAGAATGTAGCGTGGGAGCCATAGGGAATTGAGAAGGCACTGGAGCAGGACCAGTGAGATTTCCCTCTGGGCCAAGCAATAGGACACAAAAGCAGCTCGTAGTTACCTTTCTGTTCCTTCCTTATCGCACCCCCTTCTTCTGTTGTGAGCCTAGTGTGTCAGATCCCAAGGATCAATCCCAAAATATTTAGCTCATTTTGTACATATTACCTTCAAGTAATTGTACACCACTGAGTCATACATCATGGGATTAACAATCCTACACATGGTATAAACAGAACCTAAATAAAATCCCAGAAAAAGGATATTGCCTTTTAAATAAGTCCTGACAGCTGTGGAAAATATTATGCCCCAATACAACCCTCCCATACGACATACATTAATACGAAGAGAACCCCAAACTGTTCCTCTGGATATTTTGTAAGGTTTTATTTTATTATGAATTGGACATATTGAAGTAAGACTATAATCTTATTGTGCTCTGACCTTGTTTTTACGGCGCTGTATAAACAGCAGTTACTATGTTAGATGAAGAAATGTTTACAGAAAGGAGAAATAAAAACAAACGGATTTATTGTGTTGCAGAAATTTGAAACAGGGCCGAAAGGCTGCCCATGTGTTTTGTACTCATAAGACCTTTCCCTGATGGAAACAGACAGCTTAGACATGACAGAAGCATAGACAGGTCCTGCACTATCAAAACTAAAATGTAATATCCGCACAGCACCAACACTCTCCAGCCAGCCTTGCCTGCAATCAAAGCCCTTGATGAGGCTTTTGCTGTTGTCTTTTCACATACAGCAGATTTGAGATCTAATTTTTTTAATAGATTTTGAAATTGCTTTTAAGTGCTAGTGAAAAGTGCCAGATTGACAGCTCTGGAGTCTGGAATCTCTATTTAACTGCAGAAAGAGTACAGCATGGGAAATGACAAAAAAATTTCTTTCCCCAGCCCCATCACTGCCAGGCAGGAGGGAAGCACAGTGGGTTATCCTTTTCTGCTGGCTTCTCCAATGCGTTAAAGCACCAAGTGCAGGCAGCCACCAGCCTTCATGGGCTTCAGGATGAGAAGTCACCCCAGGCTCCCATAAAACCAGTCCAAGTATACAAAACACTGGGGAAAGCAAGTCTCTGGTTTGGGAAAACCTTTTTCTCCTCCTCTCTTTGGAAAGTTGACTTGTTCTCAATACAAAGATCATCAGAGAAAACTGGACTTTTTCACATGTCATGATTTGGGTTTCTTTGTTCTGTTGATATTTTCATTGACAAGCACTATCAAGATCAACACCAGCATGATCATTTAGATTTTTCATTTTTCCAAGCTCTGTGATTTTTTGGCAGAAAAGAATGGTAATAAACATGTCAGTGATATCCTTGATAAGAACATTGATTAAAAACATTGTATGCAAAATCTTCAGCTATAAAACACCAAAGTGAAAAACTGGCCTGTTTTCAACTCTACAAAATGGAAACAATTTTGAAATTTTTTTAGGATTTTTCTGTTTTACATTTCAATCAGCCTTGTGATCCTCCAAGTGAAATCTCCACAGGCTGCTCAAAAAGAAAAAAAGAAAAAAACAAACAAAAAAAAAGAGATCTCTTAAAATGAAATCCTGGCCCCATTGAAGTCATCTGCAAAGCTCCAGTTGAATTCAGCCCAGCTAGAATTTCACCCCTTATTTGTATACTGAGCAAATCTGATCTGGAGTCGGTAACACTTCATAAACATGGGACCCTAGGATGCCATTTTTAGTCACTTTTCATGGGAGATCTCTGCTTTAATTTATTTTGTCAACTGTTTCCACTTAGGTTTTTCCTATTAATGCTTCTGTTACCCACTGCACAGTAAGGTTATACCTCATATAAGTTCTTCTCCCTTAATAGTTGTGGTACTTTTGCAAATGTTACTCTCTTTAATATGTGATTTCAGAATAATGAATGCTTGTCAAATTGATTTTTTCTGTCTTAAAATGGGTGGATGTGTTAAGCAATTTGCACTAAGAAACAGGCATGATATGACTTTAAAATGACAGTGGCACCACAGAACAGGCTGAATTATGCAGAACATCTTCCCAACAATCAGATGTCAGCTATTTGGCTGTTAAAAGGATGTTTGAGAATTCGCTATACACCAGATGAATTCTGTCCCTTTCAACTCCCCATTGTAAAATATTTGTGTATACACAAATTTGTGAGATTAACTGTATACCATAATGTATATGATATACACATATTATATATAAAAAATAATTCATGATATCATGTATATCAACATGTATACCCTGAAAAACGCTGATAGCCACCAAGTACAATAAGGAAGGTGACACACATCCTTCAAAGAAGAGGAAATCATAATCCAGTTACTATTCTTAGTAACATCAAGAATACTTCATAACATGAAATGAACCAGGGAGGAAACAAGAATTAGTCAGAAAAAAAGAAAATAAAAGTGATTAAGAAGTTTCCTGATTTTTTTCTCTTTTAGCAGTGAACAGTACAGATCTTCCCCTTATGAAAAGGTTCTTGAGAAGCTAAAAGCTAGATGTTCTGAAAAAAGCTCATTGACACCACTTTTTGGGTGGAAAATGTTACTAAGTAATAAACAAACAGCTGTATCAAAATTAGCTTTTCTAAAGCTAAACCATTCAAATTTAAACATCTAATCCCTTAATTGGTTCCAGGGCTGGGACAAGTACTGGCTGACCCTTCCATGCTCCAACTCCATCCATCCCTCCAGTAGAAAGAAAATGCTTTTCTAATATATGTATGTATGTATGTATGTATGTATTTAAAACAGCTGTCTGAAGTTGCTTAGAGATTGGGAAAGCCTATGGGGAATGCCTAACTCACTGAATGCAGGTGATAGTGGGTAAATAAACATTAATTACATGATCTTGTGAATTTTATGTATTTTAGATTCATGGAAAACAGGGGGCTGGAAAGAAACTTTCTCTGCTGAGGTGGGATGAAATTTATCTATTGTGTGGAGTATCACCTGCATCTTACTAGCCAGGTGAAGGGTTTGAAGGGATCAGAAGCACGTGATCTATGCAAATTGCCACCTATCCTTACTTTCAGACAGCAGAGCTCATGTATCTGTGTGATATAGGCAGGAATTAAGTGTTTCACCTTGATAATGAAAAAGCTTCCTCAAGCCAGTATTGAGAGTACTTTTCAACACCACTTCTTACTAGTCTGTTAGAGGACTATGACTGAGAAATGTTCAGAAACATGTGGGTTGATAAGGTCTTCAAAACCTGCCTTATAGTGAAAATTGAAGGAAATGTAACTTCTTTATACTGTCATACAGAAACTGGGGCATGGTTCCAGATGACAGAGGAACAACTCCAAAAACTCACTGCTGCTAAAAGAGATGGCCCAGATGCATGCCCTCTGCTCCAAGAGTCACCTCTAGATCCAAAATCCCGTATGGTGAGGAGATTTTGGGTATCAGATGTGTCTCGATGTTATCAGCGCAAGGGAAATAAAACCATGGCTGAAAAGGGAAACTTTACAAGGCAGTGATGTTTTCTTCACAGAAAGAGGCTGGTTACCTCTGACTGTTGGAACAACTTCTCCAAGGCTGTAGCAGATCACCCAAACTGGAGATCTCTGCTAATGTTCCCCAGCTCACCCAGAAGGTATCAGTTTGGTTCAGGAATTGTTTCTCAGCCTTTGTTATTTTATGGCATTGGTTACATCAAAAGTCAGACTAGGTGATCATAACAGGCCCTTTCAGCCACCAGATCTTTGGATCTATTATAAAATTTTAGGGAAACCCTACCCTGGCTCCAATGAGTTACATGTGGTATCAGCAGAAGTAAGTGGAGGTTATTGCCTGTTGAGGTTGTGTGCTGTCAGTGTATCATGGTACAAATAAATACAGTGTACAAAGAGAAAGATAGGTGAGCGATTGTGTGAGTATGTGAATGAAACAAGATGATTCACTACAGAGCGAATGAGAGCTCAATAAAATGAATCTCTTTGTAAAACCAGCCATCTAATAGAAAAAGAGAGAACAGATGGTGAAATAACTCTCTAAACAAGCTGCTGTTTTAGACTCTGGCCTTCCACAAACAAGTTGCAAGTATTTCTGATCCATGGTCCAGTGATTAAAGAGATGAAATTCAAAGGAAAAAGTGGGGGAAATCAAAGAGGGGGGAAAAAGAATGCATAAAACCCCAACCAGTTTAAGTTTCATAGTGGAATATCAAAGCAATATTAAAATATAGGAATATCAAATACCAATACTTTATTTTTATGTTTTGCATTTACTGAATCGGTTTCAATTGTATGAAGCCCTCTGCCCTTAAGCCCTATGATATAAATTTTATTGGATTTAAAGGAAACAGATTGGGAACCTGGGACAGAAATATATATATTTTACCAGTACAGATTCTATGGTTTTGCCAGAGGAATATTTAAAACCATTTGAAATGCTGCCTATTTAGTACTGCTAACATATTCAGGAGTTGGGGATGGGAAGAAAAAGAGCTGTAAAGGAAGGCACAGAAATCTATGCTAAGACCAAATATTGTTCTCCCTCTGGAAGTAATAAAGAGGTCAGAGGCTGTGAGTGTGCCTGGGGATGTGAGAGAGAGGGAGGTGAAGGTGGTGGACAGAAGGAGCTCTAGCTGCTAGCAAGGCCAAATACTGTTTCCACCTAATTTTTTTTCATTGTCAGTCCAAAAGTGAATGGTCTAACCTTATCATCAGACAGTCAGCTGAGATGATGATGGCCCCATTGCCAAATACTTGCTACAGAAGAGCATCCAGATGCCCCTTTGCGAGTGCTGCCCAGAGGTTTCTTCATCCCTCACACTCAGAGCAGGGTGACCATCTATCACCTTCCCTATGACCAGCTTTTAGGTGCTTAGCCCAGCATATCTTGAACCTGTTGTACACACAGTGGCACTGAAAAGTACATTAGCCAACATTTGAGTTGTTTATTTCTGTCTCACAGTCAGTAATCAAGTGAGAGGGGAAGCAGTAAAACACTGCATCTCTGACTGAAGCTTTTCTGTCTGCTGAGTGTTGCAGGACTCCCTCTCACTTTGCTTAGACAGAGGTCTTGCATGGTAATTTGCCCTTCAAGCCATCCTGGAGCGAGTCCAGCGGAGGTCTTGGGCACAGAAAGGGGGCTGGTCACCCTCTTCACTACCTGAATATTTCCAGAGACTCTGAAGAGGTGCCCAAGGCACATCTCTGGTTTTCTGGAAAAATATGAGCATTAAACTGAAATCTGCTACCATTTGTAAACTGAGAGACAGTGATCTGGTCATCCTTTATCACCACGGTGGAGGGTGTCATATCTTCATGTTTTCCAAAAACTGTCTGTCCACTTGAACTCCTCCATTTCTTCCTCCTACCAAGCCCTTCTAGCCAGGGATTGGAGGCTGTACCACTGGTGGACAGGCTGCAGCTTCCTCAACTTTAAAAATTAAAATTCCATTCCCCGTGGAATCCTGCTTTACTGAGAGAATGAGCAGCTCATTGGTCATAACTCCTCATCCTGCCTACTTCAACTATGTGTCTCTTGAACTGTCTGGCAGCAGAGCCAGCTGATGGTCATGACCCAGCTGACAGAGACACTCCATAGCAGGAGTCATCATTTAGGATGTTAACAAGGAGAGAGAATTAGTCCCTATTTTACTCTCAATTCTTGTACGTGATAAGGTAGGGGAGAGAAAACTTCTTCCTGGAGAATATAAGGAAAGATGGAACAATGTGCAGAAGGTAGGTGAAGCTCTACTATTTCCAAAGGTTTGGACTATGATGGTGCCTCCTGGCCATTGGGAAGCTGAGGAAGCCACATCTCCTGTACTTCCATAGGTGAGGCAGGTATTGGCAAAAAGATGACGTCTATAGTCATGATGGTGTCATCTGAGGAATTCAGATGTCTCCATCATCACTGGTTAAGTAAGGAGCCACAAAAGGACCAGTCTACCACAGAACAGGAAAAACAGAGTTGTTCCTGAGGCATGGGAAGCTACCCGGAGGCATCTTAAACTGAGCACAGAATGGGTGTCAAACTGCCCTCCTTTAAACATACGGGGCTAGGTATTTAGTTCTGGTGGTCAATGACTGGTCTTCTTCAACTATGAGTAGCTCTGTGTTTCCAGAGTATCCTGAGGGCTGCTCCAGGCATAGGGGGAAAACAAAAGGGCAGAAATAAACTGGTGGAAAATAAACACTATGGAGTCTTCTTTGTGGTCCCCACTTACATTATACAAAAATATTCCAGAAGCTCTGCCAGAAGAGGTAGTAACAGGCAGTTAAATTCTCTGCCATGGATGGAGATCATGCAGCTCTGAAATGTAGAGTTCATATCTGAATTGCATTAAATTCACCAGATGACTATTTGTATAAACATATATACTGCAGAGTATTCTGATTTATTTGGAAATTGGTCATTGCAAGTATTTACTAATGTCTGTTTGTGTTGCCATCACTAGGTGTTGCTTTAAGTCACTCTGTCATCAAGAGTTTACATCCACCCTTATGCTAATGTGTCATCACTTACTTGTCACTAAATTACATTTTATATATGTAATGTATTTAATAAGAGATAGTCCCAGCAAATCATTTCTAGAAAAATATTTTTGCTAAGCCAAGTTTTGAGTTCACTTCAGCTGTGTTTGTCTTTTGTGAATATTGCAGAAAGTAACTTTGCTAACAGTAAAATTTTCAGGAAAAAATGAGTGCCAAGCAGATACTTAGACTATCCATGGAAAGTAAGAACGTGCATTAACACCTGTCTTCTGGCAATCCAAACAGAGGCAGTGATGTGTAACGTACTCAGTAAATTTAATGTCGGATATTTCTAATTTGCTAGAATATTGTAATTAGAAATATTTATTTATTTATTTATTTATTTTCAAGAGAAAAAAAACATTTAGATTTTAAAAGTTTTTTATCAATCTTCTGAAGGAGCTTATGTTGA
>JAAGNO010026622.1:47031-80989 GCA_033439905.1 Ceryle rudis | reverse complement strand
TCTCTATTTTTGCCTTTCTTTCCTATTTCAACAACCAAACTTTCTGTATAAATTGTTTAAAAAGATGAAAGAATTCTCATAACAGAATTCTCATGAGGACCTGAAAATATAACCATGAAGAATTACAATATTTCATTTGAATAAACATATTAAGTAAAAAAAAAAAAAAAAAAAAAATTTTCTAATTATCTAATTTGACAACTAAAATATTTTGTGGTTCTAGAGCTGATAATGTGAAGCTACAATAAAAAATTAATATTTTCCAGTGATAAAATGTTTTCCTTCCTTTTGACCTCATGGAAATCTTTAATTGAATTAATTGGAGTATAGTGTCTAGCCTATGAAAAGAAGGTTACTGCTATCTGTTGTGGCAAATGTCATACTGTGTGAGAGGATAGATAACCATAATGCCAGTCATGCTGGGTCAAAAACCATCCATGGGGTTGCTGAAAGAAGACAACTACAGTATAAAAAAAAAAAAAAAATCTTTACTATTAAATTACAATATGTAATATAACTTACACTCTGAAACAGAATTTTTTGTGCATAATCCTAATTAATGAAATGGTTGAAGGGTTTGAATATTTTTTAGCTGACGCTTCTGACAAGTTAAGACTAAATATACATTGCGGCAACCACCGTTGTGTATATGTTTCATGCACAAATGGAGAAAATAACATGTTGACTGTAATTTCATAAGAGCAGAGGGATCAGTCTCAGATTCGTATCTTAAGATAAAATGGTGCAATTACCATTGCAGTCCATCTTTCTGGAGTATCTTCAATCAAAGAAAACTCAACCATAATTGTGGATTTCATTGGAATATAGATGTAGCAAAAATGTTTCAGACCACTGTGATTACATCATCTGCATCTTGAAGATCCTGTGCCTTTCACTCCTAAGGCCAGCACAGCCACAGCTCTCTTGCTGCATTGTAAAGATCAGTGATACTGTACAGATGAAGAGAAAACAAATAAAACCCAGTCAGGGCTTATGGAGATTAGTACACCAACATTCACAGGCTTGCTACCATGCTCAGGGAGCGGAGGGTGAGGTTCAGGGGGCTTGACCACAGCCTCATCCAGCAAGCTTTGCTCAAGCCCATGGTGGGTGGTGGAGGGTTCATGCCACTGCCTATCAGTGGGTCCCTCTGATGAGATTGTCAGGCCAGAGGAGACTGCTTCTTTCTATGGACTGCTTCTTTCTCTTGTGACATGGATGGACCTTGATGGGATGCTCTTGTTCTGGCACCTCCTGCCAAAACTTTCTGCCTGATCTGGGTCACAGACAGTTAGACCCATCTTGTGCAGGACTGTCAGATCCATGGGTGGGAGAGGAAGGCAGGAAGATGGTGGGGAGCAAGGAAGAGTGCAGGAAGGATCCCCTAACACCATTACCACCCTGAGCTTTTGGTTTCTTTTTCATCCCACAAGGTACTGTGTATACATTGTGTATCCTGCTTCTCAGCCATAATAGACCAACATGACATGCCACATATGGTGCCATGGACTCCTTTTATTTAATCTGCCCTTGAAAAATAAAAGCAGCAGCACTGCCATCTCACAGACTTATGCAAGTTATAATAATCACCATTTTAATTTTTCCCACAACTTTGAGGCTTAATAGCTTTAAAATCTTACAAGTTGTAAAAACAATTAAAGCAATAATTTTAAAAATAAGCAGAATGGGATCTTCAAAAGAATGTGAACCTTTAACACTTCATGGTTAAATAAGAGCCTTGTAATACAGTCACTTGAAGGCCAGTCCTGAGAAAACGCAGAAGCATCCTGTGAATTTGTTGATGCTAGTTCAGACAGACTGTTTATTTTCATGATTTCATGGAAGAATTTTAATTTAATGAGTGTTTTATACACTAATGTAAAGCATAGTTTCAACCCTATAATTACAGTGTCAAAATATTTCTGCTTAAACAGCAGCAGCTGACTACAGAAATGTGATTTACATCTGAATTGTATCAGGGGGACACTGCTAAAAATAATCATCATGTGCCTCTTAATTGAATAAAAAAATTAACAAAGAATATCAATGTATCTCTCAGCCTAAGTCTTTCTGCCTTTCATTTAAAAGCTCTGCTTATTTGCTTACTGCCTTCTTAGAGCTAAGGTTTCCAGAAAAGTATAGTCACAGAATGGCTGTGTGTCATTTTGCCCACCCATTTCTCCCTATTGCACACACAGCGATGGGAAATTGCATGAGCAAATTGTCGGTTCCTGTCATTGGGAGCCTACATTTTTTGAAAATCTCACCATTAATCTTTCAGCTCAGTTTTAAAATAACCAACTGCCATCATGAAACAGGTTTCTCATGCTGTTTAAGGCTGTCAGCAGGTTTTGACTAGTTCAGGCCACATTTTGCACTTGGAATGGAGTTAGAAATCTTTTTGTTGGTGTTGTTGTTGGAGAATTCATCTTTTGAGGTAATGCCTAGGGCAGCTTCAGATGGGAGAAATCGTAGCTGTGTGCTCCCAATCTGCACTGCCACACCACTGAGATGGGAACACAGCCCTGCTGCAGCTGTCCTGATCTTTGCCTAGCCCTTGTCCATCTGTAAGGCAGGATTATTCTCTATTTGTCTTACAGTACCTTCTAGAGGCCCCAGATGAAATGGCATGCCCTTGTACTGGGTGTTTTAAACACTTCCCAGGGCAGGACAGTATTGTCCCCAAATAAATTATAATCTGCAAGCCAAGGCACACAGAGGAAGAACCTTTATCCTGATTTTGGAAACATAGTACTGATGTTGAGGCTACATCCACATCTACTCTCAATGGAAGGACATGGGATCCTGATGAATAGAAGCCTCCCTCGCGCTGGCTGTCTGCTGGGGAAGGCCCACAACTCCCCACTAAAATCTCCAACACTCACAGTTCCCATCACAAGAGAGGGAGAAGTGGTAAGTGAGGGTACCAAGAGTTGTGTCTTCAATTAGGTCATCTGCGGAGCACAAACCCAGCAGCTAATTGTAGTGTACAACTGCCCTCCAGTCTAGAAAACTTCCAGGATTATGTTAACTTTCAAATTCAACCAAGAAATCTGTGGTAAAGCAACAGCACTCTGCTCGAAATGTTCTGTTTGATTCATGCAGAAGAATTTGTAAGGAAGAGGAGCCCATGATCGTGTGACACATAAACCAGTATGCCCGTTTTTCTTGTCTTTAATGGATGCAATAGCCTGCTCCTCCTCTTCCACACTGCCTGAGTTTTTGTGGGTTTGGTTTAAGCAAATCCGTCTTGCTTCTTCAAAGAGGGTTTAAGATAGCTAGCTAGTCTGCAGGAGATCCTCACTCTTTTCTCTCAGCTTTCAGCTATGGGCCATCTCCTTTGCACATAACAGTGCTTGCAATCAATGCTTTCTTTTCCAGCTGAGACAGCCTCAGCAGACCACTCCAGCAATCACACAGCCAGTATCAGCAGCCCAGGAGGGAAAAACACAACACAGCCCCACTGAGTTACGGAGATCTCCATAGCATGGACTGACAGACAAACACTGTCTAAATCTCTTTGGTTGCTATTTTCTATCCTAAGAATGTAGGATTACAGCCTTGCAGAACCAGTACATGATCATAAATGCATCTTCAAGTTAGAAGGAAGTTTCTGTTATACATGGCTAAACTCTGTAAGCATTGCATCTATGCATTATCTGTTGCATAGGGACATGCATTCATACACGTGTATATATATAACTATGCTTCCCTTATTTGATGAAGCACAAATTTGGGGTGCTCTAGAATTCAAGGCCTGATTCTCATATATGTATTAGCTTTAGTTCATTGTATTTCTGCAGCACCAGATGCTCTCCAATGCCAGCAATGTGATATGAAACCTTTTTCACCGGGCAAGATCCTAAAGTTTTACTATGGCCTTTCATGACACTAGGATCAACTTGTATGGATGAATCTGGTATTTGTATAGATTTCAATGTCTCTGCGGGAATTGCATGTGCTCTTTTTATTTTATACTAAGATTCCACTAAATTGTCCTTTGGATTTATTTCAAAGAAGGAAAAGGGAGGAATAAAGGCAGTAAAGATTGCTCTTCTTATGCTTTAGTTGTTTTTTTAACTCAATTATATTTTGACAATTCTGTATGAAACTTTGGAGTATGTCTTTGTTTAAGCAGTATACCTTCCATAGGAATAGTCAGTTAAATGTATATGGCTAGTCTCAGGCATAACAAGCTTTGACAAGGGCATTTAGCGGTTGTAATTCAAATCTAATTCAGAACATCTTAGCGCTGGACCTGTCAAGCACTTGAAATGCACTGTAGCTGCAAAACCAAGGGATATGGTCCCAGTCGTGCTCTGTGTGGCATCAAGCTGATGTGTCAACAAGAGCAGTTACAATTACAGGTTCTTTCAAGCATACTAAACTAATTTACAGTACTCTGAAAATGTGGGAAGAGGCCTTGCTAACGTCAAGGTATATGGAACTTTTAGGCGGCAAAGGCAAGGCAAGTGGCATGGCCATTTCATTCAGGAGTTTAAGTATTATACAGTTTCAGTACCACCTTTGGGGGGAGGGGTGAGATTTGTAACTAGATATTTTGTAGATAATAATAGATTTGCCTTGCAACCATCAAATACCCTTGTCAAATCTCATTAGAATCACATTGCACATTTATTTGAAACCTCAATCTAAAATGCATACATTTGCTAATTGAGGATGGGGCCCTAATTGCACTGGCACTAACTACTCCTTTTTATTTGTCTGTCTTGTTTACCTGATAAATACCATTTACACTGGCGGAAAAATGCTTAGGCTTCTTCTGTTTACGGGGATTAGGAAACTTAGTGCAAAGGGAGATGTTTTTCCAGAAGCAGATCTGATCCAAGGATGTCCCACAAAAAACAAGACAGAATTACAGTAACCAACATGTAATTTTAACATCAAGATATAAAAAGACTTGATTTTAAAGTGCACCAGTGATTTAAAGCAGCTGCACACATTTAAAGGGTATTGCTTTAATGTGCACACAAAGGCTAATGGAAGCTTTTCAAAAGAAAAAAAAAATCAGGTTTTATGATTTATCTACTTTTTATGCACAACATTATAGGCCCTCCCCCCAGGGACTCATAAATGTGATTTTTACTTCCCAAATTACAAAGCTAGTCAATTATTTGGGAATGAGTCATTCATTCAAAAGTGTCTGTAATGGGATGTGTTAACCATCAGGAAATTTTACACCAATTGGAATTATAAACACCAGGGTTAAAAAAAACTCTTGGCCAACCAGCTATGTCTCTTTGTGAAATCCTGAGCATGGAGTGCAGTTTAATGCATGCTGGAGAAGCCCTGAGAATTGGAGGGGAGGAAGGGATGGTGAATTTTTTTTTATTTTTCCTTTCGAATGTATAAAATGTGTTTATTTTATTTTGAAATAATGTAGTTACCAAGTCTGTAGCAACTTGCAGTCAAGGCTCCTAAAGCACCTTATAAACCTTTGTCAATTAAGCCTTGTAGCCATGTACAGGGTAAGGAGCTATTAGCCCCATTTTATGGAACAAGAAGCTGAGGGCCAGAGTTGGCTGCTGATGGGCAGACACGTAGGTGTTTCCTTTGGCGGCCAAGACTGCTCCTTCCCCTAGCACAACTCCATCAAGGACAACATGAACCAAAAGGAGCTGGTTTTGATTTGCATTTATTTGCCCCTATATTTGCCTCTTGACCCCCAAGGATTTGCATTAACCCACCCAGAAGTTGTCTCTGGGGTTAAAGCAAGCCCCGAGTATGGACATGATGCATGACTTGTGTCTAAATTGGTTGCCGAAGGAGGTATCATTGAAACATCAAATTGTTCTTTTGGCTGCTGTAAACTCTAGCTGTATCCTAGTCCAAAATTAGAAAATCTCTAGAGATCTTCATTAGACAGTAGTCCTCAAAGAGGACACCAGTCTGGTAGGGAGGAAAGAGGATAAATACTTATGAATAGATAGGTATGTCTCTGCTGACATTTCCTCTGCTCCTGCTTGATGAAGGAGCAATCTATTAAGTCTCTCCTTGTTGTCACTGCAGTTCTTTTCTGGAGAAGACATCTAATCTTTGTTCTTAAAAAAAGAAATTCATACATGCACTTGCAAGTAGATGAATGAAAAATGAAGGGTGGAAAAGCAGAGACTGTGTATTTATATTACTACTATTTTTTAAAGTAGCATTAAGACCTAAAACATTATTTCTCTTTTTATCTAAAGGAATTTGAATGTTTTAAATAACTTCAGTGATGGAAATGTTTCCTGTGGTTCTGCACAGAAAACATAGCAAAGAACTCTTGAACTGCTTGGGTGACATCCTGCCTTTTCCACAACTTCTGAAATATATTTTAGTACAAAGCAGACTTTTAATTACTATATGTAGTCTTCAGTCTCTGAGGGGATAAAACATCTGAAATTTAAATTTCAGCTCCTCATATGCAGAGGGTCCACTATTTCCATATGCAGAATACCTGAATGCCAATGTAAGGACACAAGTACAGTCACAGAAATCTTGGAAAGAAGAGAAGTCACCACACAGCAACATCCTGGTGAAGTCATACGCAGCAGATACTTTGGGGGTAATTCAGACTTGAAGAAATGGCCCACAGAGCCTTGTCTAAATCTTACCAATGATGGGAAGAGCTTGAAGTACAGCAGCAACTGTTACAGATCTCATCTGTACACAGACAGAGAAGTGTCATAGGATCTACAGCAGAAAGGTGTGCAGCAAGGCCTGAACTGCCTGCTGCTTTCTGAGCTAGAGAAAAGCTAGATTTCAACCCTTACCCCCACTTACGTCACTTTTGTAAGGTTAATTTTCTGAGGCTTTGCACAATGCTTTGTTTCCTTTTTTGTACCTAAATCTACATCATTGAAGTGCAGAACCATGTACCTCGTAGCTGCTTTTTTTTTGTTTTCTGGCTGGGTTGCAAATACTGTGACCACATGGCTGCCATGGTGAGCTCTATTTCCTTTTCTCTGGAAATGGAAGAAAACCAAAACAGTATTTCATGAATCCTCTAAAAACTGTGTGTTCTGAATCTGTGTCCAGATTGCAATTAAGTGATATAAGCCCATCAAAATGATAGAGGCATATAGGTTATTTTAAGATAGTATTAAAGCCAAAGCATGCTTCAAAATAATCAAGTTAATCCCATTTCCTGTTTGCAAGTAATGCCATTATCCATAGCCAGCAAAGGCTGAATCCTAGAAGAAATTAAGAATGGCATTCCCATTAAATGTGTGAGCAGATACATTGCCTTCAGAAAAGCTATACAGAACACAAAAAGTAAATATTTAGTTAGACGTTCACAGAACTAATTTTTAATAAAGCCAGTTATGAGTTGCTGGATTAGGCCCTGAATAGTTTGGCAGTACATGATGAAAGCTTTCCTTCTGTAAATTACTTTCTGTGAAACACTTTTACTGAGTTCCAGAGAAGTGGGAAGATTAAAAAAAGGTGGAAAAGTTCAGAGAAAAATAGAGTTCCTGAAGTCTTAGTTAATACTTCAAGAACTTATCTGCTACATAAGGCTAAAAGATTGGTTGTTAAATTTTTAAGTATTTTCCTGACATGTATTTTTCCAAAGAAATCTAAAAAATGTTAAGTAGCTCAGGTATTATTTACAGTGGAAATCAAGAATTTTTTTTTTTTTTCTACCAAGCTTACATGCCAGGAATCTGACAGAGGATCTGAACCACAACGATTGAATATTAAGGAAAGTAAAGGCTATTCTCTTTGTCATCACACTTCCACTTATAGTGATATGTTCTTTTGTTATTAAACAGGCCCAATCAAAACAAAAGGGATACTGTTTCTTTTATGAGTAATGCACCAACCCACCAGCAGAAAAAAGTTCACTTAAAACGTATGGGTTCAGACAGCATAAGATTTATTACGATGGCTACAAAAATTATTCCTTCTTAACAGCACTTAAATTGTCTAATTATTCACAGCTGTTTTCAATTTGTTTCAGGTTCTTAATTAGGGGGTAGGGTCCTCTGCCCAAGTCCTAAACTAGCACTGCAGAAAGCTAAGAATTGCTTCATGTTAAACTAGCCCAGCCCTAGGGCTGATTAGTGGAATCCGCTGAAAGATAATTTGTTATTCATACTTATCCATCCACCTCCCGCTGGGCTGAGATAAAGATTACAGAGAGACACAATTTCCTTCTTGTTTGCATAATTATTTTGATCCATCAAGGCAGTCATGGTCTCCATGGGGAAAAAAAAAAAAAAAAAAGAAAGGAAAAAAAAAAAAAGTAGTGTTTGTTGTTCTTTTAGAGGAGTAATGCAGAGTAAACAGATATATTTGGGAGCCAGCACCTGATAATCTTAATTAATCTCTGGATTTGGTGTTAGGAGATCCTTGTTAAAATTTAGGGTAACAGCATGAGGCTGTGTGCCCGAAGGCTTCCTGTGGAGAGAAGACATGTACATTTGCAGGTAGGAGTTACTTTGAGGGGCTTTACACTTTCAGCAAAGACAACTTTCCTGAACGATGTTACAGCAGGGCACAGCTGGTCTCTGCTGATTTTGGATAGGAAGCTAACAGTTTATTGCTGAGAAGAACATGTCATTTCTCTTTATATATATCGGACCATAAAAGTGAAGGATTATATCATACTTAGAAATGAAGTCTCAATTACCCTTTTCAGGTCGCCTCAGATTTGTCCTAGATATTTTCTTTGCTTTGAATAGTTCCCATGCTTCAAATATTACAGTTTCAAGAAGTGAAAAGCCAGTGAGACTCCTTCTACCCCCTCTATCTGTGAAATGGTTGTGCATTTTACATCAGCAGCTTGTGTGTAGGTGCAATTCCTGCTCTTGCATGCAGGAATTTGCACTTAGGTTGGATGGCTGATGGGGCACATGCAGTAAAGGGAGCTCAAGCCAGTTTCAGAGGAAGTCTTACTGGTTTAAATGGGAGTGAGATCAGGACATGAATAAATCTTTCAGGTCACCAGCTGCACTTAGCTGGCCTCATTAAAATTCAGTCCTTAATATCTGTGGGTGAGTGTGTGAAAGGGGGTTATGGGGTGAATTGGTCAACAGATTTTAGGTTTATTTGTGCTCCCTGTGGACTGCCCTACTGAAAAAAGTCCAAAGACTTTAATAGGAAAAAAAGAACCTATGTTTTTTGGGTTTTTTAAAGTATCCTATAGGATTTAATAGGGAGTTATATCCTGACTATGGACACTTTTTTATGGTTCAGATAACTGTAGGAAAGACTGATTTGTGCATTAATGCATTTTTCTAGTGCGTCTCAATTAGAGAAACACCTGCACTAAGTGAACTTGAAACCTCTTTGATTTCCCTGCGCAAATTCTCACTATTCAAAAGTCCTCATGTTTGCCTATTTCTTGTCTTTAGCTTAACAGTTTCAGAGTGGGTTGCAATGGTATGCAGCTGTGTACCTTATAAAGGAAAGAGGTATTTTTAAATATGATTGCTTAAAAACTTCAAATTCTGCATTTAAAAAGCATACGTAGCTCAGCACTGATTGATCACCTGGACGTTATTAGCAGCATCTGTTATCTCCAGTAGAGACAAAGATTTTCAGACAAAATAAAAGTACTCACTCCATGCAGCACTTCATTGGACTGGGAGGTTACATGAATCCCCTCTTACAGTTGTGTTTGTTTAATAGAAGAGTGACCTTTTATGCATTTTTACAGCCTGGTACACAGTGTGATTTTCTATTGCCCTCTGCTGTTATTTACACCAGTGCAAAATTAGCATCAGCTGCTTCCTCACAGCCTTTAGGAGGATTATTTCATAAGGTGTGGGGCAGCAGAGAATTTTTTTCAGCTAAGCAGAAAATGTAATACTGCTAACTTAAAACACATCGTTAAGTTTATAAAATCCTTTTTCAGGTTCATATAACAAGTTATAGCAAGTTGTTCTTGTTCTGTGTGTGTTGGACAACACATGCAAACTGCTGCTGTTCTGTTCAGTGGTGAATGGTTTCTATTCACCATTCACTGCATGGTACCTCTTAAGTACAGCTGATACCAGCTCCAGGCTACCAGCAGCACACTTCCTCTGGTAAAATGGCATGAGACCTGTCTGTTAATGGAACTCAAGGGGCAGTGTTTGCTTGCCAACCACTCTTCCACGACCCAAATGCCCCTTCCTGAGAGGTTTTTGCCCCTGTTTTTTGCCCACCTTAGGAGGTGTAGACCCCCTTCCTTACAGATGGCAGTGGGCTGCAAGTAAGGAACATTTGCTGTCATCTCACTTGCTGTCCAAACAAGCACAAAAAAAAGCTAAAAAATAATTTCATAAACAAAGACACTGAAGTCAGTTACTGTCATTACAATAATCAAGAGAGTCACAGTGGGCAAGATCTGTGACTCTCCCCTTTGGAAGAAGTGAGGAAGATTTACATTATGGTGGAGAATCTGAGGACAGACTAAGCAGGTTGGCTAGTATCAGCAAGAAGTCTGTGGTAAACTTCAGAAGTGAACTAGACATTTGTATTTAACGTGTAACTTCTCTGTTTTAGAGCTGTGTAGTGGTTTCTTTTGCTTGTTTGTTTCTTTGGTGGGTTTTGTGTTTTGTTTTGGGGTTTTTTTCATTTTTTTTGTTTGTTTGGGCTTTTTTTAACTCTCTGAAATAGATCTGTGTAAGCATTTCCACCTAGAATATACATCTTGACACAGCTTTTTTACTGGGGCACAAACCTCTGCTGGGTCAATGTATGTTAGTTATAGTTAGGGGCTATCTGCAGAGTTAGGTGGATATCTGCTGATATATACTTCTCTTCTGTGTATATAAGGGCCATTTCCCACTGAAATCAAATGAAAGTCTATTATTAATATCACTGACCTGCATGGATATTTGAAAACTTAGGTTGTACTGTGACCATTGCTGTGGTTTGTCCTCTGCCCAAACATGGCAGCAAGTGGATTTGGACAGCAGAAATGGCACTGGCAGTTTTGAGATGGCTGATATCTAATCCTTGAGAAGGTTCAGTCTGATTTTTGACTTTTGTGAAATCTGTCCTGTAAACTCAAATCATTCCGGAGAGACTTCAGAAAAATTTGAACCAATAGAATTTTATGCTTGTATGAATCAATCCAGTGTTTTGTTAAGTCTTAGTTTACATCTCAGTTGTTCACTGGGACACCAATAAGAAAGAAATATTTTTAAAGAAAAAAAAAAAAAAAAAAGCTGGTGATTCAAAATAAATCCTGCTAATATTTCTCTTCCAATAAAATTGGTATCATTGATAGGAAAGCAAGTTCTTGACATTATATATAATACTATATACTATAATACATAATAGAGTATATATGCACACATAAACCACTAATGCCTTAACAGCTAAAATTTAGAAAATATATAGGAAACAAAATTGGGCACCCTGTTACTAAAAATGATCTAGATAAACTAACTGGAAGGATTTCAAAGAGGAGCTGATAAGGTGACTGGGAATCCCTGAGAATTGAATTATGAGGAAGGATTAAAGCACCTAAAACCTCTATGTAGGAAGTGATGAGGAGGTGACTGGCACTGTTTTCAGCTGGTCTATGAGGCTTGACTAAACTGAAGACGGGGTTGGTTTACACTGGGCTGTAAACCATCATGGCTTCACAGGCAGCTGAGTCATCTCTGCAGCAGGGCTGGAAACCTTGAAACATGGGACTCAAGGGGCAGCCAAGGGCTGAAATGCCATCAAGCTGCCCAGGAAGGCTGCTCAGTTCTTAGAAGCCATATCAGGAATTCCCAAGCAAAGTGCTGGCATCTGTGTTAGGTAACTGCACCCAACTACCTAATCAGCAGGAGCTTTGCTTTTCAAGGGTACTGGAGACTGCAAGGCAGAACTCTGAAAATCTGCCATGTCTTGAACTGCTAACAAGGTCCAGATGCCACTTTCTAGACACTGTTGTCCCCACATGTGGCAGTGGCATTATCCGAGGGGCTGTGGTCCTGCTGTGCTCCTGCTGGGAACTGCAGGGATGCAGTAGGAAAATACAAATATCCTGCAAATGTCTGAGACATGGAAGGAATGGAGTCATCTGCTCATGGACACACAGTTTCCAGCAGAGGCAGGGATCCAGACCAGACCCTGAGGTCCAGGTACATAAGAAAACAAAAGTTTGTTTTCCTTGTAGCTCAAACCAGGTTAGAGGAAATACCAGGAGCATATACACATGAAATCAGAAAAATAGGAATCACATCAAGAAAAATCCTTAATGGTAACTTGTGCATGGGCCACTTGCTCTTTTCCTTGTTTTCAAATTATTTTATTTTTTTTTTTAAAACAGACATTCTTCACAAGAACACATTTATAAAATTCCTCCATGCACCCTTGGGAAGGTTCTTGTTTTGGGACCCAGAGGATGTGGTTCCTGTTATGTGAGATTTTTATATTTAGATGCAGCAAAATCATGTTACAGGAAATAACATTGTTCATTATGTTTATCTTTGTTCCCTCAGATAGGTTGGTTGATTTAACACATCTTTTTCACTCCAATACCTTTCAGGTATTGTCTAACAAATTAGGGTATATTTTCATAATGAAATCCTATGCTTTATTTTAATCAGTCAAAAAATGAGTTCTACTCCTGCAACATAAAAAAAAAAAAAAAAAAATTACTTAGAGGTCAAGATATTGAAATTATATTGTTATTTTAGATGTGCGAAGATCCATTTCATGACTGGAGCTCCATTAATAGGGAACTCTGACTTGCATATCCAGACACAACATATTGGGTATTGATGCCACATCCTCCAATGTGGCTTTTAGAGGGACTTCTGATAAACTTATCAAAATATAATAGACTCTGTGAATAAATTCTTACTGAATCAGATCACCATTTTTTTTCTGTTTCCCCCATATTTGGAACTAACTCTTCTTATTTTGTTTAGAAAAAAAGTATACTTATCCCACTTAAAACCATTTCCTTTTTCCTCTTTGCAAAGTGAAAAAGCAGAGATGTGAGTTAGTAAACATAAAAGAACTATACATCTGCTGCAACAGCTTATTGTTGGAAATCTTGAATCCTAATTACAGGAAAGAAGAGAAACTGACCTTTGGAAAGTGATAATGTTGTAATATTTTACATATATGAGCATTTGGAGAACTGCAACCGCTTTTGTGTTTGAATTTGTTAGTGAAAGGTAAAATATTATTAATGTAAGTAAAACATGCTTCAGGCAAAGAATAAAACAATGAATCATGTTAAATGAATTTTTAAAGAACATGCAAAGGATGTGTTCCCTATTCCTGAATGGTTAGATTCTTGCAAACAGACTGTTAGTTTGAAACTGTATCTGTGGTTTGCCGTTTAATGAAAGAGCATGATGAACTGGGGAGACTACAACAATAATGAAAAAACAGAAATCCATGAGACAGGTTTTGTAGAGCACTTCCTCAGGGAGAGGAAAGGCAGGAGGGATGGATTGCTAATGACTAGAAGTAGAACGTTTGATGGCATTACCAGGCAATGTAAATACAGGCTAATGGCCTCATCCTGCAACACCTCTTCTGAGGTGCTGAGTGAGCAGCTTCAAAGCTGACCACAGCAAGCAGAAGCCTAGGCTGTTTTAGGATGAAACCTGAAGTTACTGGGAATACAGAGCGGGACTTCAGTCCCTGCCAACACTGCTGGCAGAAATGTGGGATCTGGTCCCTAGAACACACAAACTCCAGGAGTCATTGTCCCCTTCACATTTCTGCCTAGGGTAGCCTGAATTTCATGGGCTTCTGTACTAAGTCCTGCTTTAAAAAAATCCTATATTTACAATTGCTTATAGGGGTATTCAGGTCCCTAAATGTGGCTTCCAGCCACCATTCCAAAAGCTGTCCTTCTGCTAATGACCTAGGTACCTTCAGAGGTCCAGGATGGCACTCCATACCTACAGCTAGGCACCGTCACTGCTCCCTTAGTTCCAACACAAATACCTGGATGGAAAACACAAGTTTTAATTTATTTCAGTAATTTCTCTCTAATGTTCCCACTGCATTTGTGCAGGTGAAGTGTTCCTGGCTTAGTCTTCCGGTGGCTGAAATTGTCCCTAGATAAGAATCAGTTTGGATTTAGTAACTTTTTACACAAATGTAATGGATCTTAGGCATTGCGAGTCTATTAAAAGAAGAGTACCCATGGTTGCTGTTGTTGTCTAAAAAGGCAAAACAGCCAATGTGCATCAGAAAAGAAAAGCAGGCAGTTAGTTCTGGCACCGGAACAATATTATATAAAAGTCTTCTTTATGGCTGTTGGGACAAATTCAGTTATCGTTTATATACATGCACTTCTTTTGAGTGGCTGGTCCTCTTCCTGTGGACATAAAAGCACATTCCCTCTTGCCATTTTCCATTCAGCTGCACAACTCCTTCTTCAGGTATGGCAGCTTTAAAACAACAAAAAAGTATTCTTTAACCTAACTGACCTTTAAGCACATAGCCTGTGAAAACATTGTCTTCTTTCTATCTACCGTACTCTGTATATCCAAGAACACATTTGACATTTATGTTTTCCTGAGGCAGTAAATTTTCCTTCTGCTGACACTGAAGTAAATGCTTTAATCAGAATAAATCTGACCCTTTAAATCAGCTAACTACATCTATACCTAATTCATTACTAAAATGGCTGTGATGAAGAAGGCTGGATGCTTCTAGTATATATTAAGAGCATGATTTTTTTCTACATTTTTAAAAAGAGATTTAATCTCTGCATAAGTGAAAAATTCCAGTTCATTTCAACGGGACTAGTATGTGGGTTGGATGTTATTAGTTTGAGTCCTAAAATTAATGTGACAACTACTGCAGGCAGCAAACTTCTGTGCACCCAAGGGAAAAATGGGACTAGACAAGGATGAAGGGAGTCATCTTTAAATCACATTATCTACAAAATGGATGTTCCTGGGAAAAGGTGATGTTTGAGCCCTTGCAGAAAGGGCGCTGGGCTTTGCGGTCTGGCTGGGTTTGGAAGTGGGATTTTGCTGTGCCAAGCATGGAGCTGTAGGCACAGGCTGTGCTGGAACATCTCTCCCTGCTACCAGACTTGCACCAGCCTTGGCTCCAGGCCTGCACTGCTGTTAGCCCCAGTTCTGACCTACTGCTAAAATACTTTGCAGGTACATCTATTAAGCACAAACTGAAAGCTATAAAAACTTCCCTGCAATTTTTAGCAGGAAATGCATATGACCTCCATAACAATAATAACTGTCACAATTAAAAACACTCTTTAAAATTTCATTTGTTTGAGAAAGGAAGCTTTGCTGTTTGGAGGAAGTGCCAGTCCAAACCCTTTTTGTGAAGGGAGCCTTTAAAGACTTTCAAAATGTGCTGTAAGTGTCTAGGATAATTTAGAGATCAAAACTTCTGAAGATCTTTCTTCCATGCAGATGATCAAAGCAAGCTCCCTCTTTCTCTGTTTTTCACGTCTTTCACAAATTTCTGTCAACTATACTGAAACCCAGGCAAGCCCTTTAGCTCGTACTTTGTTATAAAAGAATCTATTTCAAATTTTCCAGAGTTTGCACAATATGATTTCTGCTGCTCAGAAAGAAGTGAATTTGACCAAACTTCTTTCATAGATGAAAACAAAAATAAGAGCTTCCCCCACCCTGATGGACTCCTGTTATTTAGCCCATTGTTTCTTTCCCAAAATACTTTAAGAGCAGAATGGGCTGTATTCAAACCCTTCTGCCCCAGCATCTCCTGAAGCTTGGCATCAGGCTGTTTCTGTTTCCCAAGACACTATTGAACACCCAATTTGTGGTGGAAGCATCTTCCCATCACATGTCCCATCTCCTTGGTTAAAATTATTACCCTTGGTGGTAGTGGGTGTAGGGATGTATATACATGATGCCCTTCAGCCCTGCAAGGGTGCAAGGGGCCAACATGGTGTAGCAGAGCTGGTTGTGGGGCATGCAGGAGGGAAAATGGGATCCCACCACCCTAACACAAGTGCTGGGAGCGGGTCTTCTGGATTACCCAACTGGCATGCCTGTGAGAGGCAATACCAACAAAAATTTTAAGGCATTCACTGGAAAGCTTTCCATTTTGCCATATGGAAAAATACCAGTTTTTCCAAGCCACTGCTTCTGTGGTGCCGAAGTGGAAAGATAGCATCACAAGACCTTTCTTTTTGCCTGATTTTATATGGGAAAAGTGAGGTGTCTCTGAACCCATGCTGTGTCCTGTGATTCCTTCTGGTTATGTCTGAAAGATTTGGACCAGCAGAAAAGCCCAGGATCACTGCAGGAGTGATGTGCACAGTAATTCCAAGGGCCTGCTTCCCTGTGCAAACTGGTGAAAATTTGAAATATTCCTGCTAAAGGCTGTGACATGAATTATGATTTAAAATTGACACTGATCAAGTGAAAGCGCTGGCCCTAAGGATACAATCTCTCGTGAAATCTGGCCATGTTTCTGGGGTAAAATTACAATTCTTTCAGAATTCATGGGAGCCCTAAACAACTCCTCATTCCATTCACAAGATTAAAAAAAATAAAAAAAATAAAAATCAAAAGCTGACTAAAGAACAGACCTTAACTGGCTAAAAACACCAGCAGTTGCAGACTCCTTCTAAGTCTGATTGAGTGATTTAACACTTGCTCACAAAATCCTCCAAAATTATTGAGGTTTTCCCCTCATTGTAACTATGAAAAGCAAGACAGAGATTAAGCCACTGATTCACCAAAGAGTTGAAGCTCTGCTGAAGGGTGGAAGCCAAAAGAGCTGCCAGATTCATGAGGTCATATTCAGAGTGAGATAACTGTGTCCAAATCTCATTCTGAACATGAGTTTGCTTTCTGGTATGCATGTGAAAACTTTCAGTTTTCCATTGACTTTAATTTTCAGTCATTCTAGGCTTGCTAGACTGGTTTTAAACAACTGGACAAAGTTGTTTAAAAATAAATAAATTAATAAAATACCTTGTTTGCCAAAGAGTAATTCTCTGACTTTCTCTGCTCAAACAAAAACCACTAAAAAACTCAATAGTGAGCTGGCCAGTATTACAATGTAATTAATGAAGATGTAACCAAACTAACATTGTGGATTTAACATCTGTAGGTGCAGGAGAGTACAAACGAGCTGTTGTAAATTGCATCACTACCTTGTTTTCATCTCTTAGATTTTCATCTACATCCTTGAAAGTAAGCAAATTCTGGGTCATTTTGGACCTGAACTCTTTAAATTGGGATCTAGCCTACAGACTAACACTTAGCCACAAAATAATGCAATAAAGTGGGAATTTGAATGAATACCATGAACTTCTGAGGATGTCAGAAATAGAGCAAATAGTAATCCTAGCTGATGATAGAGTATTAATTAACAAATTCACATTTTTTTCCCACGATGTGCTGTGGTTCCAGCTAGCTTTTTTCACCTGTGGATCTCATACTATGTAGTAAAACACTTAAATTTCATCATCGCTGTTTCACAGATGATGAAGTTGAGGCACTGACAGGATCTCATGACAAGCTGACTACCTGAAAAAGAAATCAACAAAAAACCCCAAGTGGTCCAAGATGTGTCCCTGTGCTGGGTTACTGGGGGAACTGACTACATCCATGTCTTGCCACATGTGACTGAGGCCAGCAGAGAGGCCAGGTGAGGGGCAGGTGCCCTGTGCTGGATCACAGCATAGATGACACTGCTCAGCCCTGCCCCTGTGCAGAGCTACACAGGCTAATGCTCTTCTAGAGAGCAGGATTTTGTATGTGGTTTGTGACACAGATCCCAGACAGGCCACCTCCCCAGCACTGTCCTCAGGGACCATGCTGGGGGTCCCCTGAACAAAGGGGAAAAGAGTAAAATCTGGTAAAAAAACGTACAGGAATTGGTGAAGGATATCTGAGTAGTATCGAGATAGTGGTTGGTTTTAACATTTAATTAAAGGGATATCAAGTTAATTGAACTTCTGAGGACAGAAGCAGGCTGTTCTCAGTAAATAATTTGAGGGATTTGCATTCCCCAACAGATTGCAATGGCATAGGTTTGGTAGCTGACTTTGCAAGTCACCCACACTAAGGCAGAGTATACAGTGAGTCTCTTCTGCTAGATAAAGACAAGGTGGGAGTAACACAATTATAACTCCAGGGAGGCTCTGCTGGTCTAAAACATTTCGAGTTAAAGGTTTCTTGTACACGTGAAGCATTTCCAACCCTGAGGACACCTCTTGGCATATTTAATCGTGAAAGATACTGAGATACTGTAACACACTAATGTAGTTTTTAAGTACCAGTAAGGCTCAGAGATAGGTATTCGAGTACCAAAAGTCTGCTGAAAACATGTACCTTTGGCTTTTAATTATTTTAGAAGATCCTAATTTGAATCCTGAAGTCTTAATTGAACCAAAGAACTTCTGCTGACTGTAACAGGAGTTTTGTCAGAGTAAGGACTGAAGGGTTTAGTCTTAGAAGGCAAGTAGTTTTAAAACCACTGGTAACTGGATGAAGCTGCTCATTTGGGAAACCCAGAGCCACTTTTGTACAGCAGTAGCAGAAACGCTAATGCAAATTTTTCTTGCAGATCATTGAGAGAAACAGAAGATTAAAAAAACAGGTTTTGAGTGTTATCTACAACATTAATATCTCAGTGTAGATTTGTGGGCATGCTGAATTTGCCTGTCTATAATCATTATTAGATAGAAAAAGACTTTAAGGTAACTATTTGGGTTAAAAATGATAACTTTCCAGTGATCATCTGCACTCTATCATTCTGACTTCTTGAGCCTGAAGTTTGCAGTGCCTCAAGCAAAAACATTACTGTTACCGTACCTCAGATAAGATGCAGCCTGTTTTTTTTAATATATAATATTTATTGTATATTGGGCATTGCTAAAGGGGATCCTATTTTAACCGAAGCCAGATTTTCTCTAGTTAATACAGTTAGGAATGGTGTATTATTTTTCCAACTTGGATGTGTTATTAATACTTATAAGTTGTGAACATGGAAAGAATTCCCATAAATCTGCACAGTGCACTGCAGTTTACGGCAGAAGAGATAAAGATGTATGAAAAGCTGCTGAGTGCCTGCACATTACATTTGGCCCCTATTCAAGAACCCTATTCTTTGTGGCTCTGGGGTGCTCCAGAGGAGAGGATGTCTGTGTGGGGCTGCAAGCAGCTCCCAGGGCCAGACAGACCCTGGGTCAGATCACCACCTCCTGAAATGCCACTCTCCAGCTTTGCATGTTTTCCACATGTGTCATGTCAGTCCTCTGCCTCCCCAAAGGGTGTGGTTCAGCCAAAAGCTGAATTTAGCAGGACAATGCAGAAATGTTAAAGGATTGATGACTGATTATTTTTCCCCTTCTATTTTAACGGTCAGAGAGGGCAATGTATTTCTTCTCTGTTGCATCATTCTCAGGTTTTCAACTTTGTCTTTCAGGCCTCACTCCAGTTAATCAGAGATATCTTATTCAGACCCCAGTGTCCTATATCAGATTTTGTATCTAAAGGAAGTTTATGTGTAAGGCTGTATGTGTAAGGCTGGCCTTTTCCCACTGCTATGCCACGTGTAATTAGGGATCATTTGTTTTCAGGCTCCTTTTTTCAGTCACGCACATACCTCCCTTGCAGGCACAAGTGTGTCTTTCATGTAAACCAGGTGCATGCAGAAAAGAATTTCTCTTTCCCTCATTGTGTGCAAAAAGGAGGTAATAGTACTCAACTTGCAAAGTTTTTGTGAAGCTACATGTTATGTAAAAGAAAATATCAGGCAAGTGGATTATAAATATCAGTGTATTGTCCTTGGGAAGTGTTAGTAGGAAAATGAAAGCGAGGTTCATTCTTCTACGTCTTCTGTGCATTTTTTCTCGCTGCACCATGCATGGTCACATTGGTATCTCCAGCTTTATGGATGTACAGCTAAAGGAAACTCAGGGACTTCCATAGGTCACTAAAATAAATAAATAAATGGCTCTGCAAAGACTCAGGTAACCTACTCATACTGTAGTTTCTGAATTACCTTAACTCATTGCTGCTGAACTATAAATAGCCTGGATCCCAATTCTGCTTCCACCTACACTCCTGTGATTCCATCCCATCCATTTACATATTGTTGCTCTAAGTCTCTTGTAGGAAAACTTATAAGTCAGATTCAGGTTCTCTGATGCAGTATCTCACCTTTGATATGGAGTTGATAGACTAGATCACTAACGCTGAGGTTAGGTAACTAAAGTAAGGCTTATTTATAGCAGACACAAGTACCAAAGCAAACAGCCCTGTCTCACAGATTTACGGTTGTGTTCTACACAAATCTCCAAGTGATCTCATATGTGTCTGCATGTGCATTAATCACTGATCATATCTGACAAAAAAGCAAAAACTAAAACCTCCCATAAGGGAAGATCCCCAAATGCATAATTAAGGCACAGAACGTGTGGACAGTCACATCACTTACACCAGGTGTGGCGGGACACACAGCTTCAGTTTTCTCCTTCTCAGTACTGACAGCTTCCAATATATGGTGGTGGTGTAGGGGGGGAGGTTGTACCTTGTACTTTCTTAGTGTATTCCACAATGAACTGAAAAATCAGTTTTCACTTAAAAAGTGACTTTCTAATATTTTTTTGGTTATGACAAATGTAACTGGCTGGTGTTAAAGACCTTTGGGACCTTTGGACCTGGTACAGGTACTGTTGTGGCCTGATGACTTTGTAACTGTCACATCCAACACATGAACATCATGAGGGTACTATTTGATCTGTCTGACAAGGGGATTTTCTTTCTTAAAATTTATTTTAACAGGGTACAACAGTAGTTTGAAAAGTAATGTATGTTTCCACTTTGTAACACATCGAAGATCTAAATACTGGCCTTTCATTTTGTCTTCTGATCAGTCAATAACATGGTAGGTCTCTGGGACATGCTATCGAAATACTTGCTCTCAGGTGATCCACACACCTGTACAACTCTGATCACTAGGGAGATCACTGTGTGACAACCTTGCTGTCATCAACTATGCTGAGCATTTCCTTCCAGGGAATTCTTAAAAGACTAAATTCCCTTCCAGGGCTCTGATTCGTAAGTGCTGTTGGGTTAAGCTGTGGTGACTGAAGAAGTTAGGTGGATGTTGCCTTCATCAGCCAGAACAGCTACACCTGATGGGGATTTTGAGGTAGTTTACAGACCAGCACAGTAACATAAATAGTTGTTGATCTTTTTGTTTGTATACCAGACTGTGAACACTGATGTTTCTGAGCAGGCAGGCTGCCTGTTATTCCCACCTTCACGTAGGTAGTGTAACTTGGGTAGATTGTCTGGACAGGTGGAGAGCAGAAACCTCTTTATCCATCATGACTAGAACAGTCAGAACTTGAGAACTGTGGTTTATTCCTCTTGTTGTCAATGTGTATCTCACCTACATAGGTGTAATGGAGAGAGAACCTGCCTCTGAACGTGCACTGTAAAACTGCCCTTCAAAGAAAGCATCATTGTGAACTGCATGTGTTTGGATTAAGGGGAGTTCTTATGAGAAGTTTTCAAACATCTGGAAGGTTACCTCCTTGTTTTAGTGACAAACCAGACTACTCAAAGCTCTGTCCACATAAAGGGCTTTGGAAACTGGCTTTCAATGTACATTTTTGATGTATTTGATCCATTTTCGTTACTGGATGTGGTTTTCTTCTGGAAAATACTTGACAATGTGCTCTGGGTGTGTGCTTAGTGAGTTTGACAAGGCAGGTATTAAAAGATGGGTAACAATGTAGCTGGGAGGGTACCTATCAGTGTACTTTGCAGCAGGCTTGGTAAACTGCAGAGGCATGCCTTGAACTACTGGGATTAAAAGGCATGATCTGAGTTTGCCAAAAAGGTTTTAATATCTCACCAGTACTAACAAAAGGAAACACTCAGAATATTTTATATGGATGAGTCACTCACTTTGAGCACTGGGATGGTAAATTGGCATTTTCAAGAGCACGCAGATGACTACAGAACTTACAATGTTTCAGATGTCTGTAATTGCCAGTTTTCTTCTGGAGTAGGAGTCAGTTTTTAAAGGTGCTGAGCATCTATCTGTACAAGAACATCTTAGGAATCTAACCCATATGCGGCAGCAGCGTAAAATGCAACCTCTGTTGCTGCCACCAGTGTTTACTGCACAGTGCCAAAGAAGGTTTCTGCATTTATCTGAAGGACAGGTAGAAAGATCATAAAAAGGCTTGTGAATCATCTCCCTTTTTGTTCTCATGTAGGATGATGTGCTAAGCACCCTTTTAAAAGGAAAGTGGAAGGACATCCATTATGCACCCAAAACAATATTATCTACAATGCACTTTATAGCAAAGCCTGGTCAGAAACTGAGATGACTAAGAAGAGATGTTCCTTGATCCCAAACATAGGAGTTATAAGCCTGGGTTTGGGAGCTGTATGTCAGGCAGAGAGAATGGGAGGTGGGAAGGCAGAGAAGGGAAAGCCGTCAGAAGGCAAGTGAGGGGGTTGTCTCTGGATCTCTGAGGGGGAAGTCACATTGAACTGACTCCAAGGCAAGTTTGTAAATTATGAATAAGGATAGCGCCGGCCGCTTGTCTCTCCATTGTTCAGAGAAATAGAAATTTATGTACAGTCACGTAAATGAACTAGAGTGCAGCAAGAAATATCCCTGAATTTATCTTACGTTTTTTCTCTAATTGCTTCAGGATCTCAAACCCTAGCAGATAAATGTATTGTTACCCTTTTGTCCCTAGTGGTTAGACAATTTTAAAAGAAGGATACTTAGTATTGAAAGACTGTTGTGTACACACATGCATGCCATCTTGGAGGTCTTGTATACATATGTGCATTTTCCAAGCCCATTCCCAGAAAGAATGGCGTTACTTCATGAGCCATACAATGACTTAGTTATTGGGAAAGGCAATCCCATTGTGATTTGAATTGTGCCTGGAGTTATTAAAAAAAAAATCAAACATGGTTTTAATTGCTATGAAGATTTTAGTTGCTTATAGCCAGGAATTTAGCTCAAAAAGTCTGCACTCCTGAGTTTAATTTGTGCAAACTTTAATATCTTCATGGAACAAACCACTGAGGTATTTCTGGTTTTAGAACAATATACTAAACCATTCTGACTTCTCCAGGCAGGATCAGTTTAAAGCTTTGATTACCTAAGCTTTAAATCCTTAATCTGTGCTTGGAAAAGGCAGGGGAGGGCAGTTAGTGGAGAGGGGCGGGATTTGCTGAGTGTCCAGCCAAACACCTCCTAACAAATCCAAAATATATTTTCTGTGGCACAGATACACATGAATTTGACCACGATAAAACACACCAGTGTGCTAATTTGGTGGATGCATGCACTTGCGGCACATGCGTGGTCTCTAAAGCTTGGGACAAGTGCCTGTGCTCTGCAGTCCTTGCCCCTTTTACCCCTTGCAGCCATGTGTGAGTAAATCACAGCTGTCAGTATGGTAGCAGCTTGATTAAAGTTCAGGGGTTTAATAGATCATTTTAAAAACCCCAAATTACTCCCACTCCCTAGTCGATCCACCTGGACCCTTGCCCTAGGTGCATGGCAGTTTTCAACCAGCGCTGGAGAAGCCAAGTCTGGGCCTGAGGTTCCTGCTTATTCCCCAAGGATCCTCGCTGCAGACCTAGACCAACATTCTCAGCTGTATTTAATCTGCTCTGAGACAAGCTGGCTATGAGAAAATGCAAAGGAAAAGGCACATAAGCAAAGACATGGAAAAACTTGGACAGTTGGCCTGCTTTGTTCACTTGGTAAACTGGAGGCCGGCCAGTAACAGCGGAGCTCCCTTGGCAATACAAGTCTGTTCCAATTAATCGTGTTTAACCATTCTAATCACACTTTAGCACATTAATCCTATTTTCAATCCAAAACACATCTGAAAGAGCGGCATGTGGGCCTTTTTATAGCAACCGCAAATCAGATGTAACTGAGAGACATAGGGCCCTAGTTTACTCTGCACTTTCACTGAACTTAAACTTAATAAAATATGTGACTGAGTTGTGGTTGGATTTACTGCATGATGTTGATGCTTCCACATATAAATAGATCCCTTAAGTAACTTAAAAACCTGTCAGAAAGGGCAGTGAAAATTTGATTATAAGGTAACCAGTGTGTGTGTTTTCTAACAATGACATTGCCCCTCTGGTCAGTGGTACTGAGAGAACTTTTAAAATTTAATCTGCTTATGGATATAGATGATGCTACATTTGGAATCACAGGGCTATGTTTTGTGTCTCAGCCACTCTCAGTTACAAAGAATTTTATGGCTTGCTTTAACCATGAAAACAAGATAAAGCTGTTATCTTCTCCCAAGCGTGCTTTTTTCTGGCATTTAAAATAAGTTTTAAACCAGCAAAATTTTCAAGTTTATTGTATTCATCATACACAAAGTGAAATAATATTTTTTGATTTGTACTCCTGATAAAATTTAACTGCTATACATTGCTTCTGTGTTAAAAACCTTTCTTTCAATGAGAGATGATCTTATTAAGGTATGGATCCATGATGCTGCATTTTACTCTACTCTGTGGATTTGCTTTAAACTGAAAAACAGCAACAAGCAAAAAAACCTCACATCCAGATATGTCCACCCCCAAACCTCTTGATGTCTTTAGCGCCTGAATCCTTGTTTATGGGCAGGCTTAAAAGAGGTGCCTTGAACTGTAAATTATGTAGAAAGGTATTTGTAGGAGCCTTGAATTTAGCTGTGGAGAAGGAATGAAGATATCAAATCATGCTAAATGAAATATTCAGCAAATCAGAATATGGCAAGAAAAGTTATATAAGAAAGTTCAGGCTTAAAAAGGAAAATTTTGGACAATAATCAGGATTACACTCAATGTTTGATTTTCAAAGTAAACACTTCTAGCTTTTTATGTTACAAATAATAATCTGGAAAGATGCATTAGAGGAACCTAAATGCAAACTAGAAATGAGTTTATCCAGGTAACTAAGGTTTTATTAAACAATTTAATTCATTCCAGTTCTTTTGGAAGAAATTGCAGGTTATGGTTAATGTAGTGTATCAGACAGGAATAGCATTCACAGAGCCACCTGCATTTAATATACAACTGTCAGAAATCTCTACTCACTACCACTTACCCAGAAAGAAATATGCAACAATTTGATCAACACAGGAATTTTTAATATTAAAAACAAACAAAAAATAGACTTTTTTTTTTCTGAATGCAATGAAAATACTGACTCAATTTATAGGATTTTGCTCTTCAGTAGAATCTATTTATTTGTTTGAGCTTATTGAATTAACTGTCATATTGGCCTCTTCTGTATGCTTTAGTAGGCACTGGAAAATGCTATCCAGTGGGACCATAAGCAAATAGAGAATTAAGACAATGCATTCAAGGCAAGTATTATAAATAATCTTTTCAAAATACCATAAAATAAGGTCTGAAAAAATAAGTTAGTGCTAGTAATGTCAATTCCTGAAAATCCTTGGGTTAAAGATACCAACTGATGCATGAAATATTACAAAATTACATGACCTTCTAATGGAAACAGCTAATCTAGCAAGTATTTCTAATATTCTTCAAAAAGGAGTCCATTACTGGTGACAAAAACCCACAATTGGGTGATGTGGTATCTGTGGTGGTAGAGCGCAAAATGATGAGCTGACAGTTTTAGTTTCTCCCCCAGTGCTGATGAACAGCATGAACTGAAAAAATCTGAACCTCTTTTGTTCCCTGCTTGCCCTGTAAAATGGGGATAACCTGAGAGAAGCCATGGAGATTGGTTTAACCAAGGCAGGAGCCTTGATCTGCCTACTAGACCAGGCTGCCATCACAGGGAGATGGAGGGGCAGAACTCCTCCAAAGGGAAGATGAGAATCATGTGAATTATTTATTTTTCACTGTCTATACTGTTTCCTGCAAAAACTTGGTGCAGTGGAATAAGTGAGTTAACTGTAGATTTTGAGGGGTAGCCAGGAGGCAAATGGGCAGAGTGGCAGGTACTTCTACATACGCTAGAAAGTAAATGACAGCCAACCACAGTTTGTACCCCTGTGCTTCAGGCAAGCAATGATACTTTGTATTCTGCAAAGCAGAACCACTAAGGGACGAGAGGTTTAATCTATTAATCTTTCCCCACCTGAAGTTCATCAAGATTTTTGCAATCTACTTCAGTAGAGACAAGATGAAATCAAAACCTACTTATGGTCCCATTTTAGCCACAAACTTTAACAAGTGTCATGGGACTCTGCTGAACCAGGCAGACAAGAGGTTGATGGATAGATTCCCTTTCCTTTATTAGGAAACCATTCCATAATTTGTAATAATTAATCTTCTGAAGGGAAACTCTGCAATAGATGAGTTGTCCAGCATGTGTTAGCCAGGTTGCAGCCAGGAAGACCCATGGCTCCACACCCCGCAGTCCAGCTTTTGGCATCCCCCTTCACTGTTCAGCTGTCTACATACATTCATCCACAGCAGCCTGGAAAACCTCTGAGGCCAAGCAAATCATATATGCATCACCAGTGGGTACCCGTTCATCCTGAATATCAGAGCATCCTCATTGTGCAGATGCCTTCTTTTCATTGGTCCCCAAAAGTAAATCCTCCATGGGCTGATAACAGAACTGTTGCTTCTAGAAGATCTTAAACCACACCTTGAAATCAGTCAGAAAAGGTTTGCTTCTTGTAGTCTAAGTTATGTCATTGTGTTAGAGTACAGCAACCCCTCACGTGTTCCTGAAGACTTTCTGTGTTTAGCAGAGAAAGGCGACAGTATGGGTAAGGGTATTGGGAACTGGTATGTATTATTTTGCCACTACAACAAAAATTTTCCAACAACAGGTTAAGAAATTAGAATTTGGCTAGCTTTTTAGAGAGGATATTCTGTTTGCTTAAAAATGTATTTAATTTATCCATAATTTCAGATAAAGGCAGAGTCAGAATATAAGCAAACTATGAAAATAGAAGTGATAAAGTAAGAAACAAAGGTCTAAGTGTAGCTACATGGCCACCTCCTGGATTATACAATGTGGTGGATTCCTTAGGCTCAGCACTACATTCCCAGTCTCCATGGGGGATCAGGATAGGAAGGCTTAGATTATTTTCTTAGTTTCTCTGGTATGAAACTGGAGTAACTTGAGTAGTTCATATTTGGATCCCAATTATAATAGTTTAAATCCTGTAGTAACATTATTATCCTCTAGACAGCCTCTAGAGCTTATCCTGATTAATACCCATGTAAATAAGAATCATAGCCTTACTGCAAGAATCAGTTTGGAAACATTTTATAATGCTAATTTTAATTCAGATTTAGTCAGTCTCTAATCTCCTCCAACCTCTTGTTTTAGCAGTAGCTGCAGATGCAGACAGTGTTGTAAGTGCTGCTGTGGAAATGCCCTAATTCCCCTTCAGGAAGGGTGTAATTCCTTTGTCCCAAGTTCTTCAAGAAGAAAGTCCCTTTAAAAGGGATGTTTTTATCTTTGTCCTGGGATAAGACTTTTGTACCTAACCCAGGTCTATTTGCTGGAACAGAAAAAAAACCTTGGAATGGATTGGAAACTCCCTTTTCAGATGCAAGTCATGTATTCCACAGATGAATGAAGGGTATGCTATGTCATGGTCCTGTTGACTACACAGTAAATGCTTCCGTGAAGATTTTATGTGGAATGCACTCATATGACTTGGCTTGCTTCTCTTCCTGTTCATTTGTACTGAAGAAGCAACCAGTGATCAGCAATGTTGTGTTGGGCACAGCAGAGACTTTTATACTGTGGAGAGGGCCCCAGTCCCCCCAGAGGTGACAGCTCAAGATTAAGGCATGGTTGGTCTTTACATTAGATGGGCTCTAGAACAATTTCTTTACAAAACTTTTGGATCAGCAGACCACTATCAATCCTCAACACTTCTCACAACCCATATTTACAGTAAAACTTTTAACTGAAACTTGCTTAAATCTGCTGCTTAGGGCAGCCCAGACATGGATCACTTACCATGGCCTCATGATGTCCTCTCACAAAATAAGAAAAATGATGACACAGCTCTTCAACAGGCATGACAGAGATGAAGAACCTAGTAAAATTGCTGCTTATGTTCCTGCCATTTGTTTTTGACTAAGGAATGTATGCTCTTGATGACCTACAGGTGAGTCTATATGGACGATAAAGCCTATTGGCTTGGACTCAGACTGTGTGTCAAACACTAACAGGAGTGTACAGAGCACCTAGAAAAAATGTTGTATTGTTTATCTTAAGAGGAAACAGTACACAGTCTGTACATATGAAAGTATATACAGGTACCATCTAGTGTCAAGATAGCATACCTTAAGACATGAGACTGAATTTCCCAAGTGTGAAAGTGCAGGAGATCTCAGCCCAGGACAATTCTTAGTTTGTCTAGCATATTACAGACTTGGCAAGAAAACTAATTTCCTGACACAATACTTATTCTATGTGACAGCTGAAGCCCCAGGGAGTAAAGGGGACAAGGCATGTAGGTTTTAGGCATGAGAACTTCAAATCAGCCAGATAATGGCTTCAGGGAGAGGTTAGTGTGGTATTAAAGAACACTGAGGCCAGTTTCAGGATTTTGCCTGTGGCGCTGCTCTACATTTGAGCAAATTATGTATTTTAGTTCTAGTAGAGTCACACAGTTTTGCAGGCTGGGTGGTATTAATATGTGCTTTTCAAACTGGGTAAGTATCCATGTTTATACTGCTCAGTAATAGTACTGTAGTTCAATCGTTCAATATTGTGCAGTAACAATACTGCACTGCTTAGGAGTCCTAGGTGGGGAGAGGAACCACAAGGTGCTGAAAAAAAAACAAAACAAAGAAGTGGCCCTTATCCTAAAGACATGGTCCTAGAAGATGAGACAACAGATGTGAGAAAATTTAGGAGATCAATCAGGCCATGTTAATCTGAGTGGTTATTGGACAGTACATTAGTAAACTCTCTTTACATTTACTTAATTCTGAGCTTTATAGAAAAGGATCATATTTCTTATTCAGGATTGGTATTTATTTTTACAAATACATTGGAGGTGTCCTAGCAAAATCTCTGTATCAATTTATTCAGGACAATATGAGAAATATAGAGTTCTTTACAGATTATTATACACTTTTTTTTTTTAATGCAGACATATATATTAAAAAAAGGAAATCATGTAAATATTTTCTGTTCCAGGATTCATATTTAGACCAAACCAAAGAGACAGGTTTTATAATCAGCCAATCATTACAGATGCAAGCCTGCAGCCTTAGGGGCTTTGGCTAGGGAGAACTATCATAATCCCTTCTCTAGAAGGGACTGTTCCATTACATGTGTTTGTTTAGAGATGTTGTGTGTTGGCCACACAGATCTCAGCACACTCAAATTTGTGGTACCCTGAAGGAACTGCTGCTGCCCAGGGTGTTCCTCTCTGATCAGACTTTGGCAGAATGGCAGCCTAAAGAGAAATGCAACAGGTTGTTGGACTACCAGCCCTGTGTCAAAGTCATTGTGTCACTCAAGCATCACATAATGTTTTCACTTTGGGTTGGGTTGTTTTTGTTTTTTTTTTTTGGCCTTTTCACCCATGTCTGCAGAGACATAAATATGTTGGTGTGCTTGCACATTAACCCAAACATGGCCGAGGCTGTCTGTGGAATGGAGACTCCTGCTATTTAGAAAAGGGAAAACAAACCCTAAACATTATTATGAATGTAATTAAAATTAGAACTAGATTTAAGTGGAAATATGAGGAATGAATCCAAGTTGAAATACAGAGGCTGAACCCGTATTTTCATCCTGCTTACATCGGCAGCTCTGAAAAGAGAGTCTGGAGTGTGTTTGAAATGCACACGGGAGGTTTGGGGAAGGCCCATCCCCAACAAATGGTCCCCACAGGGTGAAATGCAGGCTCACAACTGAGATCTATGTTTTCAGCCTTCTAGAGTCAGAGTTATTTGGTTTAGACATTATCAAAAGAAGGGTGCATTGCATCTGATGGCAGGGCCATCTGTTTGAGATTAAAAAAGAGAGGACTCTGTGCCCTACTGCATGGATATAAAGATTGGCCTCCAGCTCTGTACCTCAGTCCCTGTTCTCACCTGGCTGTGAACCAGCGGGGTGTTTGCAGCAGATTTAGAGCTATGCAGACTTCGTCCAACATCATCTCACTTCCCACAAGCACAGCATCCCAAGGGAGCTGTAAGGGCAGCCACATGCCCTCTCCTAAACTGCTTCCAAAGTACATTTTTAACAAAGCTACAGCAAGCTTTATTTTTTTTTCCCTCTTTCTTTCCAATCCAGCTACACCTGATGAACAAGACTGAGAAACCCAGGTCAAACTCACTGTTGACTTATGGAGTTCAGGAGAGTGAGATCACTTCTTGTCTATGTTAGAGCCTCAGGGCTTCAGGGAGTGGTTCAGCAGTTGAGCTCCACCATGAAGCTCTCTGAGCAGCAGATGGTCACTGTTGGTGCCTGAGCAAGCTGAAGTGCATCTCTGCTGTACTGACGTGCATCCTTCACCTGCAACCACAGTCTGGGCAGGACTGGTCTCTGGAAAGCAAAATGATGCCCACAATCACTTCTTTCTATCCTGTCCAGTCTCCATGCAAGTGGGCACTCGGATAACAGGACTGCTCTGTGTTTTCAGAGGGACATGAGGAATGTGGGGGTTTTTTAAGGCAGAGGATGGGCTCAGAGATCACTGCTGAGGTGTGTTTGTTTGGGTTAGACAAATTTAGGTTTTCCTTTGCAAGCCCAAGCCTTCTTTTTGAAAGCCTTTGAGTTCCAGTTTTGAATTCCATCTGCCTCAATTTCAGGCAGGCAGATTTTGAGTCAGATCTCTGTGGTTTTGGTTTAGGGTTATATCCACAACTGAAATGGGCCTTAATTTAGCCAGTTCCACTTGGGAAGAGGGCCAAAATATTGAGGTTTCTGCCATCTTGAGCACAATCTTCATAAGAAATGTTCCTGAAGTTTCTTTGCTGTCAAATTCAAGCCATTCACACTGCTTCAGCATGACATCCCAGGTTAAAATCTAAGCAGAACAGATCCCAGCCTGAATTCTTGAACTTTTGTGGGTATTGGGTAGGCAGGGATTATAGCAAACAGTGTTCACCCTGCACTTTGTTTCCTCATCACTAGTCAAGATTTGAGACTGCTGCAATTCTCACTCCTTCCTGCTGTTCTGGCCTTGGAGACTTTGATTAGGAAAAGAAATAGAAATTCCAGTAAAATGAGTGGAGAGAAGAGGAAATTGCCAAAAACCAAGCTGACTTGGGACATATCCTAGCTGAAATGGTACAAGAGAAGAAAAGCTATGGCCCTCCTGTGTTCAAATTTTTGGTCTCACACCTCCCCAGTAGAAAAGGAAATGTGCCATAGGCAGGGGAACATATGTTTTCATCTCAAATTTGATTATGTTTGTCCTGGTAGATGAGAAAACTGTCTCACATGCTGTTATGAAGTCTTGCCTCATGTCTATGTGATAATAGTACCTACCCAAGTGATCACAGTGGGGACTGATTCAGGGACTCCAGAGCTAAAAGCTGTGTGCTTCCAGAGCTGCTGTGTGACTCTTCGGCCATGAGTGGAAATAAAGATGTTGACAAAGAGTAGCTGTGGGACACAGAAAGGTGCTGAATGAGGGCTATGATCCTTTTGGGGCTGGCACAGGACAGGGGTGGGAGAGAGGTGTACAGAGACAGTATATTCACTGTAGCTCTCTGCATCTAAAATTAAGGAGCTGTTCCTTCAGACTGTGTTGCTTAGAGGAAGATCTTCAAAAAGGTTTGACAAGATAAATCTGTTGGGGTTCATCACTGGATATATTATTACATAGCAGCAGCCCTTTCACTTGAAATAGACTCCCAAGGCCTCCTTCCCCTAATGAATAGTGACAACCTCTAGCACAGGAACAGCTCAGCGAGAAGAATGTTTTCCCAAAATGCTGTTCCGGCCATTGGCTCTTTAAATATAGCAAAGAGTAGCTGCAGCAGCCCAGAAGTGACTGCAAGCCATTTTAGTCCCTGTCATCACTCGCTCTGTCTCCTCTTCCAGCTGGTAGCTCTTGTCACGTCTTTCTTTCTTTGTTGCAGAGGAATCTCTGGGTACTCATAACTATTCCTTATTGCTTCTAATTATTCAACCGGTAATAACATTTTCTACCATTTCTCCTGCATGTGACAGAGATGGGTTGCTGCTTTTTCTCTAGTCACTCAAGAGGGGAGTGTCACAGGAGGGTAGATGAGAGAAATATCTATATTTAGTTCTACTGGTGCTGACCACAAAATCCCTGCTCTGCTCGTGCTGGGAAACTGACGCTGATGTGTCGGGGGTTTTTTTATGTGAACCTGGGGTGACTTCCTCTCCTGTGCTTTATAGCTTTACCTGCCTGCAGAGGACAAACCTCTTGGTGCTCACTGGATCAGTCACAGCCTGAGAGAGGATCAAGGGAGGAAAGGGGTTTCCCTCACCTTTGGACTACACATTTGATATTGTTTCATTTTAATTGTGCCTAGTAATTCTAAACTGCAAGCTGCTCTGTGTATCTGGGGAAGTAGGACTCTACAAAAGCTTCTTTTTCCTATTTGAAGTACTTTTCCTTTTATTCATTTTTCAGCTCTTTTTTTTTCCCCCGAATCAATTTTTTTTATTATCTGTACAGAGAAACATTAAATTTCCTCTCTTTCTTTTCTAAGCTATCACTTGCTTGTTGTTGAAAATGGGGAGCATGGAAAATGGTAATTATTGCTCCTTTTCACATTACTTGAGAATATTTCTCTATCACAACTGCTGGCCATACGACCAGCCTTTCTTTGGGGACACTCTCCTTGGTTTCACTGTGTGCAATTCTGCATTCATCCAAAACCTTCCTTTGTGCTTTTATGCACTCTTCTAAAGTAGATGTTTTGTTATGAATTAGATGTAGATGTTGCAGAGAAATTTTAAAATAATGAAGATCCTGACATCAAGATGTAGAAAAAAATTGTTTGGTTTTTTTTTTTTCTGATAGGATTGCAGGGCTAATGATTTTAGTAGGTAGCATCTTTTTATGCTTTAAAAACAACATTACATTTTGAAGACCATTCTTGAAGTGAAAATAGGATGTAAGGAAAGATGCAGGCATTAAGTTGTTACACTGGCTCTATAGTCACAAAACTGTGAGCCCATTTCTGAAAATCTGCTAATGGAGTGTTGCACACGGAAAGTTACCAGAACATGGGGATTATGGAGATATGTGGATTTTTATGTCTTCACATATCCCTTTGATATCTTCTGAAGCTCCACAGAAGTGGGTGGAGTTGCACATTCATATCACTTACAGCTCTGTTGAAGAAATATTACCATGTGGAAGGGACATTTTAGGAAGCTTGGGAGCTGTGGGTGGGGCTGTGCCAGTCCCAGGGCCAAGGCAGCGTTGCAAACAGGAGGACAGCTGGCACGGTGAGGGGGAAACCACCAGCAGTTGTGGAGTTCTGCACCTCTACCTGCTCTATTTGTACAGATTTTGCAATGTTATTTTCAAATGAATAAATATGCAGGCAGGGGTCAGAAGCCAGGCCTGCTGTTTCTCCAGGGCTTGGCCTGAAGGACTGTGTTGTTGTTGGTTGGGCTGTTCTGATGTAAGAGAGAGCTAAAGCTTCAGCTTGAGAAGGACTCCAGAGCATGTCTTCAGCTTCATGAGTGGGTTTTGTAGCTACTGACTCTTTTTGGGAAGCTTGGCTCCTATTGCTCCAGCCTGTTTTTGACTGACAGTAGCCATTGGCTGCCATACCTGCACCTCAGTGCTGCCAGTGTGCACTGAACCTGCCAACTGGAGGCACATGTCAGTGAAGAAACAGTCGTTTTGTTTACCCCAAGTGGATTTGCCTTTTTCAGGTGCTAAAAAGTCAACTCAGCCTTGATTTATGTGCATCTGGATACATTTATTGGTTAGGTTTGGTTTCCTGAAAGTTGTGGTTAAAATGAAGGTTTATTCAAGCTCCAAGGCACCCAAGCAGCTAGACTGGCTTTCTGAGCTCACCTGGTTGGGTTGCCAAATTGTATCCAAGGGAAGCTCTTTCCTTTGCATAGTTGCTTGCCCCTC